>JAODUO010001802.1:7500-47500 GCA_025642075.2 Ridgeia piscesae
ACTTGCTACCTTTCATCTAGACTAATGTACCTTAAACTACTGTTTGTGATTAACATTCTTGCAATCACTGGTCTGTCGCCATATGTGAACCTTATGTGGTTTTCCGTCTTTCGAAAGATTTTATGTACTGTTCGAGAACGTCTTTGTAGCGAAGGTTGCCCACGGTTCAGTTCAAATCATGTATCTCCCCAAAACATATCTCTTGTCATTATACACTGAACTCATCCAGTAAACTAATACGATGATGACGCATAATGCTAGAGATTTGTTTTGCAGGAATTCCGTACATTGACATAGAATCGCCATTCGTCATCATCAGCGGTCCCTTGAAACGAGTATGACGTCTTCCAAAGATCGGTCATGTGATCTGCAGATCTTGTTTCAGTGTGGAAAGGAGGTGCCAGATGGAAGGGAGACGTGAAGGTGTTGCGACATCTCCCTCTTTTCTCCTCTGCCGTTTCTCTGTCTCGTGAAGTAGGCAGTCTTACTCAGATAGGGAGGTTGCCTGGTGTAAGCTACGGCGCCATA
Source organism: Ridgeia piscesae (assembly GCA_025642075.2). NCBI lineage: Eukaryota > Metazoa > Annelida > Polychaeta > Sabellida > Siboglinidae > Ridgeia > Ridgeia piscesae. The sequence goes on from JAODUO010001802.1 coordinate 8,029, forward strand.
GCTACGCCTACCATGTATTCATATCAATCTGGCCTTTCGCCATGTAATGTTTAGCAGTGTCTTTGAATCGTTTTCACTCACCAGCACGTGTTCTCATACCATGCGTTAGCTGTGAAAACAATACAGTCGGCTTATTGATTCATGTACTCATTTGGGGTCAACAAAATAAACATCTTGTTCTTGTTCTTGTCGGAAGAATTGGTTGGTTGACGTTCTAACACAGAGGCCAGCCCAGCGGAGTTAGTTCTACATTATCATTGCCTCGAGACTCGTTGTGATCGCCGGCAAGAAAACACTGGCGCTGGTGCATGGAACTCGTCAATTGAAATATCATCTTAATGACACTGATTAATGATGGTGGTGGTGGTGAGACGATGAGAACGACAACAACAACGACTGCGACTGCGACTGCGACTGCGACTACGACTACGACTACGACTACGACTACGACTACGACAACGACTACGACTACGACTACGACTACGACTACGACTACGACTACGACTACGACTACGACTACGACTACGACTACGACTACGACTACGACTACGACTACGATTACGATTACGATTACGATTACGATTATGATTATCGACACCGACATCGGTAGAAATAATATAATGATAACGAAAACAACGACAACGACTACGATGACAACGACGACAGACATGACAATGACGAGACATGACGACAACGACAACGACAACGACAACGACAACGACAACGACAACGACAACGACAACGACGACGACAACGACGACGACAACGACAACGACAACGACAACGACAACGACAACAAATAAACAAAAAGAAAAAATTATATACGATAATAAAATAACAACGATCAAACGACAATGACATACTAAACTAATACAACAACTAATACAACAAACTAATACTAACGACAAACAACAATACAAACAACAACAGACAAGACAATAGTAATATAAAGTATATAATAGTATAGTAATAGTAATAGTAATAGTAATAGTAATAGTAATAGTAATAATAATACACTTTATTTAGCCACCATCAAACCGAGACTAGTGTCCGTTCATGGATGAGTAGGGTCCTACATAATTGGGAAAAACTTCTTCTAAGAAAGATATAGATATATTTAATAAATAAATAAAATATAATAAAATGAATAAAAAGCCTAGGGTATATTAAATAAGATAAATTAAACTATACATTAATGAAAGTGAGATAAATTTAACTATAAATTGATGACAATAGTGTGCATGAAAAATAGCATGGTTAAATGTGGTCTGATTACATTAATTTAACAGCAGAAATGACTTCAATGATTTTTAAAACGGCCTGGTATTCAGGATTTCGCGTGGCTCTCCAGTGGCAGAGAATCCCACACTGTTGGTCCAGCACAAACAAACGCCCGGCGACCACAACGTTCTAGATTCACGAGGTGTTGCATAACGGCATTTGTAGGTCGTCGGTCGACTCATTTTAATTGCATCCTACCTAAGAGGAGCGGCTGACTTTTAAACCCTCTCTAGACGGTGAAACAGACGGTAGGATATGCCAAAGGGCATAGCATTTCCATAGGGCTAGTCCAGTCAAAATGTCACAAGTGCATGGACAAGGCAGTCACTAATTGTCATTGCCTCTAGTACCCGAGCAATTCTCGACAGATGGTTGTAAGTATTTCGACATGGATTTGCCATTTAGCGTCACCATCGACAAAGGGGAGAGGAGGGAGAGGGGGAGAGGGAGAGGGGAGAGGAGAGGGAGAGGGAGAGGGGAGAGGGGAGAGAGGAGAGAGGAGAGAGGAGAGAGGAGAGAGGAGAGAGGAGAGAGGAGAGAGGAGAGAGGGGTTACAACCGTGTGTAATAGTAGAATCGCCACATATACCCTGTGTTGACTGTGATTATTCCGTGTTGACTACTGAACGCTTCTACATGAGTCAACTTGCAGAAAAAAGTGAATGCGCCAAGGTGCTTGAGAGGCCATTTGGATGACAATAAGCCTCAGCGCTGATGAACGTTGCGTGACGTTGATTGCCAATTCATGCCGTAGAATGGGATTTGCGATGCTACGCACACGCATGAATAGTTGTTTTATTAACTCAGGGTTATCATTAGTCATAATTAACACAACAATTCGCATGTCACTGCACATGACTTCAAGACATAACCAAACGATATGATCATTCAATTACAATTTTTGGAATAACATGAAGAAGCAGGATCTATTTTAGAAGCATAATCCAAATAGTGATATTGTTATTATTATTACAGGTAGCGACTGGTAGGACTTGCGACAACATGCACGCATACATGTATGTAATACATGTATATATATACATACATAGATACACACATAGTTACACAACATATATATACAATACATACATACATACATACATACGTATATATATATACATACATACATATATACATACCTACCTACCTACCTACATACATACCTACCTACCTACATACTACCTACCTACCTACTACATACATACATACATACATACTACATACATACATACATACATACATACATCAACACACACACACACACACACACACACACACACACACACACACACACACACACACACACACACACACACACACACACACACACACACACACACACACACACACACACACACATTAGTTCATTCACACTACGAATAGGAACACACATACATTCATATTCACCTAAACTCGAACTATACAAACACATTTCATTCATTTACACTGCGAACAGGAAGTTGATTTTACCTTATCTTGATCTCCTTCTCCGAGACGGCCGTTGAGCAGTTTGCTCCTTTTCATAAACTAGACGACTTGGCGCTGTTTGTCACGCTTGCCAGCGCTACTGCGACATGTGTTCCACTACGAACTTATGCACAGACGATAATGATGCCACTATCCTAAAATCGATCGTAACATTACCCAAACGTCGACCGCGACCTAGATGTAGCTGACACAGAAGCGAAATACAAGAGTTTCTGGCACCTGTGTGACGTCATGTATCATCCAAATTGATCATCCAAACTCGCGCATGAAACTCTTCCATGTTGTTCTTTCTACTGGTTCGTGTCACTGATCATCCAAACTCGCACATGAAACTCTTTCATGTTGTTCTTTCTACTGGTCCGTGTCAATGATAATTCAAACCCACATATGAAACTCTTTCATACTGTTCTTCCTCCTGGTTCTCCTACAATAAGGAGAAGTTTACATGTTGTACGATTGTGCTGTTTTGTGCTTACCTTACGTTACACAGACACGGCAGTGTATTTTGCGCCATTGCTACTTCGTCAATTATCAAGCAGGACCCTGTGCTCCACTGGTAGTTTACTTCTTGATGTGTGAATCTTGAACACAATGGTCGCCGGGCGTTTGCTCGTGCTGGACCGACATCGCGGGACAAAACAAAATCCAGGTAGTTTAGAAAATCATTAAACTAAACTGCATGATTTATCAGTAAGGCCATATATATATATATATATATATATATATATATATATATATATATATATATATATATATATATATATAACTCCTGTATATTTATCAGGCATACATTTATTTTATTAATGTGTATATTTATTTATCATATTTTTAGTTGCAGTACCTCTCTAAATTACGTAATACAATTTAGGCTTTTATTAAATATTATTTATTCTCATAAATGCATCCTGTTTCTTAGAAGTAGTTTACCTATTTTGTTAACGGGGTACTAACTGTGGACTTGATTATGGGGCTAAGTAAAATGCATTACTACTCTTCTCTGCTCCCTTCCCTATGCGCCCCTACCTTCTCCCTCTGTCTCTCCCTCCCTATTTCTACCATACAACTTCCTCTGTCTTTTTATACAATCTCCACCAATCATGTCCTCCCTTCCGTCTCTTTACTACCGTTTTTTGTGTTTTATTACTCACCTTCCTGACCCAAATATCCAACTTCTATTCTGGTTGTTCTGCCACCGCTACTGCCTAGAGACAATGTAGCGCACACACTTGCGTTACATATGCTCTCGTCACTTTTTTTCTCATGTTTTTGTATGCTGCATCCAATATGCATGTGCTACCACATGTATCCCACGTCAAGTTTTCATACTCGCGGTCCGCCATCGTTCTAAAATCATCCACGGATAATGTCTCGTGGTACGGTAAGTGTATGGTGGATGTACGGGTGTGTGTGTGTGTGTGTGTGTGTGTGTGTGTGTGTGTGTGTGTGTGTGTGTGTGTGTGTGTGTGTGTGTGTGTGTGTGTGTGTGTGTGTGTGTGTGTGTGTGTGTGTGTGTGTGTGTGTGTGTGTGTGTGTGTGTGTGTGTGTGTGTGTGTGTGTGTGTGTGTGTGTGTGTGTGTGTGTGTGTGTGTGTGTGTGTGTGTGGTGTGTGTGTGTGTGTGTGTGTGTGTGTTTATGGGGTGTGTGTGTATGTGTGTGTGTGTGTGTGTGTTTATGTGCTGTGTATGTGTGTGTGTGTGTATGTGTGTGTGTGTGTTTGTGTTTATGTGTTTATGTGTGGTGTGTGTGTGTGCTGTGCGTGTGCGCGTGCGCGTGCGTGTGCGGTGCGTGCGCGTGCGCGTGCGCGTGCGCGTGCGCGTGCTGCGCGTGCGTGCGTGCGCGTGCGCGTGCGCGTGCGCGTGCGCGTGCGCGTGCGCGTGCGCGTGCGTGAACGAATGAAGGATTTTATAATCGGATAACATGCTCTACCGTTTCCACACAACTAGATTTCACGTGAGTGTTATAATATTGTTGTAATTATTAAGTTATTATAAACAGTTTTACTATGTTGGTTTGTTGGTTTGGTTTGTTGGTTATATCTCCATTATATCAGTTTTGCATGTATCGCGTTGACATTTTGCGTGCGATGAGGGATATTTTACTAGATTCATCTAGGGGTTGGATAACTTCAGGGGAGGGTTCAAGAGTTTGTAGGATCTACGTGGAGTATGTCATACGTCCTTGTTCCGAAACGACATTGAAACAATGTAACGTAATTTTCAAAGGTTTTAGCGCGAGTGACTGTCTATTTTCACAAGCACCGCAGGGTGCCTTGGTTAGTTAATCACCGCTGGTTTTATTAAATTTGCAACCACAACTATATTTAGTTACACTTACCTAAGGCCAATGTTATGTTTCTAAACCCAAGTGGCGTAGCCATGATAGTTCATTGGAGGGGGCCATCCGGCATTCATGGAAACTATGTACGTAATTTTTAAATTTTTATATATATATATATATATATATATATATATATATATATATATATATATATATATATATATATATATAATATGACCAATGTAGTTGGCAGTTGTACACAAATATTCATAGAAGCTTGTTCTCAACATTGAGGACTGGATATCTCTCGTCAATCGGAGAATCACGTTAATGTCGGTCCCGTCTCAATTTGGGACATAAACGAACCACCGAGGACGACAAGCAGCACGCAGTGACCACCCTCAGTGCCAAAATAGACAGGTCGCCTTGGCAGACTAGTCAGTTAATAGAACTCTGTAAACAATTACAATTGCTGTAAACAATTACACACCGTCCAAGTAAGAAACAAAGAGAAAAATGACACAATGCACGAACCCATATTGCCCGTGTATAAGAGTTTTTAAGTGACTATAAATAGTGTTGATATTTTTTCCCTTGTCTGCAGGTTTGGTAGATGTAGCGGAATATGGTGGCTGGCTTGAGGTGGTCACTACAAGGAACATGATAACTATCAACACTTAGTCAGCTACTCTGATGAAACAGTCATTAAACAGTAGTACCTTAACGTGCATGATGAGGTGCTCACGTTCACGTAATGTTGCTGCTTATTAAAATTTCTAAATTCTCGCTATGAAGTTCCAACTGCACAATAGAACATTGACTACCGGTAAAGAAAATTATTGCTTCCGTTACAACGTGTAATTTGATCTTAGTCTGGCAACTATTATTTTACATCATTGTGTTGATATATTAACAGCCATCACTCGCATTGAGAATGATGACGTTTTCGTTGCCTTGTCACCTATTAGGCTCCAGCCCGCTGAGAGCTTAACGCCTACGACAGAAGTGGAGGATTCCTCCACACTGAGTAACTGAATCCAGTTTGAATGACATTTCGGCATTTGAGTATAATTGGGATCCACCTCAAAGCTGCCGCTATAAGTGTTTATTTCCCTACACTGGATAGGTTATACTAATCTTAACCCAAATGATAATAATTCATAATTCCCAGGCATATTTATGTCTTATATAAATATTTCGTTTTAGACACACTTTGAGACCCACAATAGTGTTCCGATTTGTGTCAGCCGCAAGCGCAGCGACCATGTGTTACTGCGCTGTACTGGGAATGATCAACAGTTTCTTTCTGCCTATTTTCGGCCTCAAATATGCGCTATTATGGAACACAAATACGCTTGGGATACCGTTAAATGGTTGAATTTACGGAATGAAGTATCAAATGTTCAACATTTAATGGAATTGTGGAGGCATGTACCCCTGCCCCCCCCCCCGGCTACGCCGCTGCTAAACACACGATAGACACTATCAATAGTAATATGACTATGCTAATAAATCACAGCGAATCTTTCTGTTAATTCGACACAGGACCCAGCGCCCAATTAGTAAGCAGTACCCTTCATGATTTGAGTAATCGACGAACACACGCAGCAATTAAATTATTGTTGATTTACAAATGGCATACCTGATTAATTGTAAAACTTTCTACCATTAATTGCCAGCAAATTGTATTTGTTCAAGCCTCATGACAAGTTATGAAGAGAAATATGAAATGGAAAATAAGCTGCTGAGTGCCTGAAATACGAGACCTTCGACAAGAATAGATGAAAAACATAAAAACTGTAAAAACAAAAGTATAAACAAATCGAAGCAACTGCCCCAGTTGGCATGGTTTTGATCAAAGGTGGTTGTCGCACCTTTCAAAAATGAAGAGGACAACAAATAAAACGTACTTATCAATTATAATAATATAACTAGACTGCTGCTATTTCTAAGGGGTCATTTACATTTGTCAGCAATTTCGGAAGCGTACAAAGAATTTTCTTGACTCCTTCTCAAAAGAGTAAAGATGATTGTTGTTGTGACACATACGTACCAACAAAAGCGAGTCGGCTACAACCGTGTTACTTTAATAAAATCACCCCACACTCTCTTCCCGCAGACGTCATACAGCCGTATACGTGTACGTATATGTTATAATGTACAGAACATTAATTTTGTTAATACGGTCACTGCTGAACGAGCGCAAGAATTCAGCCGCGACAGCAGGCCTGAGAACGTGCGAGCCGAACTATTGGCGCCAAGCGACGGAGCCTTTATTAACGATTCTCCTGTTGAGATCGCCTCAATTAACTACGAGGTAGCGCCACCTCTCGCACCGGCTGGCTAGATAAGTTCACTTAACCATATGAATGTCATTTACCCATATGAATGGTATTAGTGGCTACTGCAAAGACATCCTTCACATTGTTCTCACCAATGAACAAGAATGTCAAACGTTCAATACAACTATTTTAGCTCTATATACTGTTTATCATTTCAGCATGTAAATTGGTCTGTCGCCTTCATCCTCATCCTCACCTATCCCGTAATCATGTGAGGTCATTCGGGGTGTGATAATGTATCGTAGATCGATTTCATCGTTTGTATAAGCCTCACCGGAACTGAGCTAGTTCCTGCGTAGTCGTCTGCCAGCCTGCCATGTTTAATAAAGTTGTTATGTTCGACACCGAGAATGTTAGAGACAAGTTATAACAGTGATCACCACCCCTCATAATACTCGCACAATCCGTTTCCTCCTCGGGAGATCTTTTGCCGCCAATTGTAACTTGTAGAATTTACTGTTGTCTTGCCGGTTCTTTTTCTGTTGCCTCTCCTTCCGTTCCCTCTCACTGTAGGATGATATTTTTGCTAGGCCATTAGATCGCGTGAGAAATCCATACAATCTCAGTCATTCTTTCAGCTAGATAAATCGCATTTTTGTTCAATGGAACTTCTGACGCCATCACGTAGTCTTCCTTTGCGTCGTTCTGACCCACTTTCGGTAATCACGTGATGTTGTTGGTGATACAAAGTAGTTTTAAGAAGATCGCCGGAAGAACCATGTTGGCTACAAAATATCACACGATTTTTAAGAACTGGTGTGTGAATAATTAGATAATACGGCCGGTAATATGTAATGCAAATTTGGTCATGGAAATTCAGTTGTTTATCAAAATGCTTTGTTTTACTGTTAGTGGTCTGTACATCTGTCTTGTGTGAAAGGTTCGATTCCTTTGCATGTTCATCGAAACATTACCGGTCGTTTGTACATTATTTGACTTCGTTAAGCTACTGTAGCGAATAACGATGTTGCGTGCTTAAATTAATTTGTATTAATATGTTTTATTCCTAATGTTGCTTGTTACGTCGCCACACCCTTGCAAACAAATACCATTCTAATACCATTGAATGGTACTAGGGGGTGTTATGGCCAAGAGTATTTGAATGGTATCTGAATGGTATTTTGATGATATGTTGGATTATTTGTACAGTTTTAAATTACCATGAGAGTACCATTGAGTGCTACTGAAATATCATTGAATGATCCATCTTTTTTGTAAGGGTAACCCGTTGCAGGATCGGGCTGGAATGTATGATTCGTCGCCTCTTGTTCCGGTCTTACAAATCCTCCTCCTTCTGCCCCTCAATTCCATGTCCTTCGCTACACTGTAAGTCCATCCGTTCGGTGATTTTGGTTAACATACCTCTGTGGGTGTCAACTAATGCTACAAAGGATATATTATTATAATTTGATTGTACAGGGTGAGTGCGTGTGTTTTCTTACACCCTACACACAGACGCAGATTGATTTGTATTGTCCTTGCGTCTCCTTGTGAGTGACAGGGAACTAACCAGTTTCCATTACCCAGGCTCCGTGAGGTGGCAGCACTTTTTAGCCACTCACATCCGCATTAATGCCGTGCCAATGCTGCTACCAGGGTGGCCTTACCTACCCCAGAATACGGTAGAGACGCTGATTGGCTCTCAGGCCAACTATAATATAATACTATATTATTAAAAGTATTCAACAAAAAACTGATATTCACACAAAAATACGCAAAAGTACACATTTGCAGTTGTTTCTGAGGTAGAAATTATGGCAGGCTTGGCTCTCCATCACCTAGACCCCGTGAGGTGGCAGCACTTTTTAGTCCCTCAAATGGACATTCAAAAGCCGGCTAAATCGCCAGACTATGTTCTCGGCGAAGTTACGTAGCCGAGCAGGAGTTGGTAAAGCGACACTAGGAAATAACGAGGACAATTATGCTGTGACTAATCTATTACTCCTCCGGGTAGCGCAGAAAGTTGAACAACGAACGCGAGTGTGTGTACTGATACCGAGGCTTACTCCAGGGAGTGTTCTCACGCATGCATGCACAACTTATTATAATAGGTAGGACTATTACCTACCCCCACACACTTCATACTTCAGGAGCTTTCTATTCAAAATAAAACATATTATTATCTTCTTTACTGATTTTCAAGCATAGGTCACGCCAGTAACCACCGTCAAAACACACCCTTTTGACGGCACTTTTGACGGTACAAACACACCCTTTGACGGCTCATGTGGTGGGCGGTGGTCGCGCGGTAGAGTGTCGGACTGTTAATCGAGGGGACGGTGGTTCAATCCCGAAACTTAGGCAATTTCGATCACCCCACATATGCCTGTATCTTTCAGAAGAGACACTAACAACCGATGGTCCCTTCTAGCTAGTGTCTATGCCAGGGGAAGTGAAAGATCCCACACAGGGGGTAAATGTGTAACCTGTAATGGACTCACTGATTCTAGAGAAGGACAACTCCTGCGTTAGCCCAAGTTTGAGCTGTTTGGAGGTAATCACCTAAGACATAAGTACCGCTAATTTAACAGAGTTGAGTGGCGGCGTTAACGGGAAGGAAATGACGTGGTACAATGTCTGTATTGTGTGACGTCATGCCACGTCATACTGGCGCCGGATTATCAGGAACGCAGCGACAGGTAAGAACTATTATTAGCTATTTGTAATATTCCCGATGTGTTCTTGTGACTATAACTGGGAGAACAAACCGGACCAATTTACAATACAAAAAAAAACTCGTGAATAATTCTAGAGAGACTCCGTGAACCCAGTGGATGAGCGAAGCGTAGGAAACTCCGACGTCTGGTTGTTGTTGTTGTTGTTGTTGTTGTTGTTGTTGTATGTGTGTGTGTATAATATATATATATATATATATATATATTATATATATATTATATATATATATATATATATATATATATATATATATATATATATATATATATATAATACAACACACACACACACACACACACACACACACACACACACACACATATATATTATATATATAATATATATATATATATATTATATATATATAATTATATATATATATATATATATATATATATATATATATATATATATATATATATATATTATGTATGTGTGTGTGCGTGCGTGCGCGCATGTGTGTGTGTAAATGTGCGTGAGTGTGTGTGTATATATGTACGTATGTGTGTGTACGTGAGTGTGTGTTTCTATATGCCGTGCGTTCAGTCGACAACATTGGTTCAGTGATGGAGTGTAACGCTGGTGATTTGAACAAAGAAATTCAAAAGTGTTCAAAAGTTCAAAAAGAACTGCCGAATTCCACAACATTTATGTGTTGTTATAGGATGTGATTTCAGATTTATTTTGGCCCGCATGACGGCAAGTTTGTCAGTGTGATCGTAATCCACCACCTGGTATGTGCATGCGATGTGCGTGTACGTTTGCGTAGGCGCATGTCATTTACACTAACCGGCAGCCTTTCGTTGAGAATGGTTTCATCAAAATACATTGGTAAACACCCAAAATACAATCGTTATACTCAACACTAATGATCAGTGGCGGCGGAAGTAAATTAACGTCGAGGGAGACTGAGCCAGTGTTTCATTTCAGAACTCAGCTCCCATTTTCTGTTCGATTAGACATCGAAAAACCGAAGAGGAAGAGGTGGCCAATTCCTGATTTTTATCAGACCGCGGGGCTCCCCAAATACCTAAAATTGAACCAAAAAATAACCTCTTTCCCAAATATTTATTTTGGTACTAATCCTATTTCCAGTCCCCATCGCAAATGTCACGCCCCGCACCCGGTCCAATGGCTATGTGCGCTTGTCGGCTTCACAAGCGTGATCGCATTATTGGTGAGAGGAATATCCAGAAATGAAACGTAATCTTCTAGCGTGACAACATATAGAATGTCTGTTATTCATGTTAATATGTAATCTCTTGATTCCATGCGCGACGCCCGTATGTGGTATTATTGAATATATTCACGGGATGCACCGGATATCATCCCGTCATCGAAAGGAAGCGACTTCCTAATACACTGTAATGTCATTAGTCAATTGATTTCGTGTGTGGGTTCTATGTTGAATGGCTAAGAAACCTACGGAGCTGAAATAGAGTAGACTACAATTAGTTCAACTGACACGCGTAAGAATTGACAATACATCACCATAACCTTAACCTGCAAGGCCGTGCAAGGCAAACGTCAACCGGTCAAGACGTTGATGTCGTGTAGACAAGTCATACATTACCATACTGTTTGGCTTATTTGGTTGTTGATAACTGGATATTTGCATGAAAGTGGTCTTCATTGGTGACTTCAATTGATCAATTCTAACTGCATATCTTTGTTTTAAAATGTGGTATGGCATACTCTTAGAAATTTGCTTTTCTAGGTGCATTTTTATGGATCGGAACCAATTTGAAATGCTAGTGAGACACAATTTTTAATTTTGGTCCTACGTAAGAACTTGCGATTTTTTTGATCAAAATCGGCGTTAAGAGCACGTAAGAATGTTAGTGTAATAGTCCTCTGATCACCGGCTTAAGGAGACAAGACAATCAAATATACCAAATATTGGCTTCACAACATAACACTTTAGCGATAACTGGATAATTAAGCAGACGATTTGCTTAGCATCGTTTCAATAACCAACAGAAATTAAAAAGCAATCGAATGCAATGCCGACCAAATTTAATTTAGACAACTGTATATGAAGCAGATAATAATTTTACAGATTCATCCTTATAAGATCAAATTGTTAGCTCTTGTGGTAAATCGACATCACATATTAAGAAGACTCACCTTCTGAAACAAGCGTTTTTGTTGTTGTAATAATTGAGCGGCCATTTGGACGACTACAAGCGTCAGCGCTGATGAAAGTTGCGTGACGTTGATTGCCAATTCGCACGCAGAAATGGTTGTTTTTATTAAATCAGGCCTATCATTAGGCACAATTAATACAACGATACGCATGTCACTGAATATGACTGCAAGATATATCTAAATGATCAAATCATGCAGTCAACATATCACATATTTTTAGAATAACTTGTAGAATTTGTTCAATATCGAAGAAGCAGGATTTATTTTAGATGCATTATCCAAATATTGATAATTATTATTATTGTTATTACAGGTGGCGGCTGAAAGGACGTGCGACAGCATGCACGCATACGTGCATATAATAGATACTAGATTCACACATAGATGTATATATGTATATGTATATATATATATATATATATATATATATATATATATAAAATATATATATATACATACATAGTGATTTTTTTAAAGAATGTCCTAATATATATCATATATAGTGTTTTTTAATGTCCTAGTATATATGTATTTGATAAAGAGTTTTTTCTAATTACCTATAGAACAGCAAAAATCTTATTTCCGTTTGGCCGCTCACTGATGCGATGCGAACTGTTTTCTCGTTTCCTTCGTGGAAAGATTGACAATCTCCTATCAGGTCTGCAGTAATTCAACGACATCGATAGGCCATCAGACGAAAGACGTTGTTTCACTGAGTGTATTGGTGTGTTAGATCGAACACAGAGATCACATCGATTTGTTGTGCTACTAATTACTTACTACCATTAATGTGCCGACGATTTACATGCTCATTTTGACTTGAACCACTCTGCATCAGTGGCTGCAATTAAGCAAATGGAAGATTATTTAGATGAGGTAAATGTCTGGGTGGCACGGAATTCTATGTGCATGAACGATGGCAAGACACAGTAGCTTCCGATTGTGCCTAAGTGTGCAGATGCAATCGTTGACAAAAGTGTGATTCGCGTTGGTGTGGTTACAATTACGGCTTCGCTTTGTGTTCAGTGTCTCGGTGTTTGCATCGATAGGCACCTTGACACGAAGAAGCAAGTGTCGCAAACTATCAGTGCTTGCTCTTTCTACCTGCGCAACATTAAACAAATTAGCCGCTTTCTTCCCAGACCGACAAAGCAACGCGTTGTTAATGCCATTATCGCATCACGGCTTTACTACTGTAACGCGCTAATATACGATACGTCTGCTATTAACATCGCTCGTCTACAGCGAATACAAAACACGGCTGCCAGGTTGATTATGCGTAGCCCGCGTAGCGACAGTGCCACACCCTTGCTATGCGAACTCCACTGGTTGCCCATTGTGTGCAGAGTTGATATTTCAAGCTACTTGTATTCACTTACAAAGCCATGCACAACGACGCGCCAGTGTATTTATGTGAACTCGTGTGCCCGTATCAACCGACAAAAACACTGCGCTCTGCGAGCAATACATGTTAGAAGCGAAACATACCCGTACCAAAGCTGGAGACTGCTCGTTCACTGTTGCTGCTGCGTCCATATGGAATAATTTACCAACGGTTATAAAGACTTGTGACAATCTCACCAGCTTCAAACGTCTACTGAAGACACATTTCTTTCGTATTATATATTAGTGTAATTCGACATAAACATTTTTTATAATAAATTATGTGTTACTATTATCAATACATAATTATGTATTGGCATTATTGTTACGTAATTATTATTTTAACAGTTTTAACATATACAAAATGATTTATTAATAATAATAATTATACATCATTTATCACTATCATCGTAATGTAATTATGCACTAGATTGATTATTATATATGTTATGACTAATACGAAATTTATTTATTTATTTAAAACTACTACGCTATTTAATATTGTATTAATTTTAATTATTTATATACCTACACATTTATTTGTTACATTTATTTAAAAACATTAGTATTTGTCTTATTGTATATATATATCTTTTTATGTATTTTAAATAGTAATATGTTGTGAAGCGCCACGAATGATTATGGATGTGGCGCTATATCAAATAAATGTATTACTATTTTTTTAATAACAACATTTTAGCTATAGTTTCTATGTATTTCTTAATTAGTGCGTACCTTTATGTTACTTATATATGCATATGTTTGTAAAGCGCCAGAGAGCAATTGATAGGGCGCTATATATGTATTATTATTATGATCATAATTGTGATTACGATTATTATTACTATTTTCATTATTATTCACCATCGTCACCGTCATCGTCATCGTCATTATTGTGCAGCCGTTGTGTCCCGTGGTTGGGCAAAGGCTTCAACATGCTGATTCCAGAGATCTGCATGTCTTGGCACCCTTCCAGTATTCATCTAGTTCGTCTCTCCAACGTCTCGCCGGTCTTTCTCTAGATCGTTTCCCTTCGTAGGTTGTCCAGATGGTAGGTGATACGCGATGTCCATCGGTTATCTCGTATGTTATTATGTGCTAAATGTTCGAGCCCCTGCACATGATGGCCTTACATCTCACCTGGATGATGAGTAAAGACTGAATCCAGTGTATTTGTTTTTGCAGGATAAAATACTCCAGCACTCTGGAACTCGATTCAGGTACACCGAAAACGAACAGTCACAAAGCGCTGCTATCGTAGGGATATCGACGCAGCATCCAAATTGAAAGCTTTCTACTCTCTGTATCACAATAACTGTGGTTCCTAAGTCCTACATTAACAACAGTGATTCCTCTAACCCAACATTTCGAACCAACTCTACACGACTTTACAACCTTAAAAATGCAAGGCTTAATTACTTGACATCGCACCCCATATCCTAAATCATTGACTCCTGTTCTAATAATGCCTCTAGCTCATCCCTATTCACGATTTATCCATGTGATTATTTTACGTTGCACCATTGATCACTGTTGAAGCTAGTTATTACTACTATTTCTCGTTAGGCAAATCCCAACAATTTCTTATAAGCTTTCTTGAATTCCGCATTCCGCCACGCGTATATACACGGATTGATTCCAGAGTTGACCAAGACAAGAAACGTTGCAAAACGTTTCAATTCTATTAACCAGTTGGAGACGTGTGGTCCACGGGATGCAACGATGCCTGACATAGCGATGTAAGGCAACCAACAAACGTAGAAACCTCCGAGGACAATACACATGATCTTTGTCGATTTGAGGTGTCCTTTCATGGCACTGTAGCTGGCTGTTGGTTGTTCAGCCTACAACAAAATGCAAAAACAAACCTGTCAACATGATAAGGAAAAATATAATGATATTGATTATATAATATTGTGTAAGATCGACACTAAACTACTTAGATAAACTAAAGGCGGTGATACACATACGATAGACTCGTACGAGTCTATCGTACGTGTATCATACGATAGACTCGTACGAGTCTATCGTACGCGTATCACCGCCTTAATTGGTTATACCTATGCTGTGTAAAAAGTAAAAAGGTAAGTTCTTATATAGCGCAGTATCCAATCCTCAGGATTACTCAAAGCGCTTTACACATTACTCCCCTGGCAGACCTATTCAATCAAACAGCATCTCAACTTCTCTGGGAAGCATCCAGCCATATGCTATAATTAATGCGCTCGTACACATATCCACCATTTGTCTATATCCAGGTACTCATTTATACAGCTGAGTGGACTGGAGCAATGTAGAGTGAAAACAATTGCCCAAGGTTTTAACATCGCAACACAGGATTCGAACATGGGTCTCGATGTCGACAGTCCGACGACCTAACCCCGAGCCACGGTGTAGACATCACGGAAAAGATGAGTGTCAAAAAAGTCGCTACACCGTTCTAAGAAAGAGATTATCTTCAACCCGCTTGGCTGTTCCTTCCTTCCAGTACTGGTCGAGTTCGTTTCTCCATCGTCTCGACGGTCTTCCGTCTAGATCGTTTCCCTTCGGAAGGTTTCCAGCTGGTGATCTACGGTGTTCATAAGTTATCTCGCTTTCCACTGATGTGTAATGCCAGCGACCCGTGATTTATTATAGTGCATTAATGTATTACCGACACTAAATATATCATGCTATGTAGTCCGGTCAGCAATACTAATGTAGTGATTTAGCTCAATGATTGTGTTGGTGTTACTCGGTTAATGCCACGTAATCTACAACGTGCAGTACACGTACATGGACTATAAATCCTGTCATGAACATCAATTTCCGATTAAGTGGAAATATATCCTATTTATGATGTACACGAATCCAGTACGTTGCGGATTACCTATGTCACATTCAGAATTATGAAAGTGACTTACGCCAAACTTGTCCTAGAAAACAATATATATATATATATATATATATATATATATATATATATATATATATATATATATTCCAGATAAATATGCCTAATATATACATACATACATATATATATATATATATATATATATATATATATATATATATATATATATATATATATATTAGGAATTTTTTCAGGTGAAAAAATGAGGCTTTGTGGCGTATATTTTGTTTCAATATCTAATAATAATTTCAAACCTAAAACATAATGGACGGTATTTAAAGAGTACAGCTGTATGCAACAATGTTTCACCTAGACATATCGTGCAAGTCACACACCCTACATCAATGCCAATATATATATATATATATATATATATATATATATATATATATATATATATATATATATATACTAGGAGTGTCTAGGTGAAACATTATTGCATACAGCAGTCTCTTTAAATACGGTCCATTATGTTTTAGGTATTGAAATTATTATATAGATATTGAAACAAAATATACGCCGCAAAGCCTCATTGTTTCTCTTACGTAACGACGCCATCATTGCTTTCAAAATGCCGCGAATAGTGACGACGAATCTATTGTTTACGTCATCAGATTTTGATACACGCTTTCTATCACAGACATGTGCAGGTAAAACAGACCCGTACAGGCGGAAAAGCCCGGAAAGGGATCAAAGGTAACGGAGTCAAACCATCTAAAATTACCCATGTTCGTTGCGATTTGGAAACTGTACTCTATTGCAAATAACACAGGATGTCTGGAAATAGTGTATTTTAAAATAAATATGCAAGTTTCGATTGCCAGCTGAAAAAAAACTTTTACAAGGAACATAGGCAACGTATCCGCCATAACGATCCAACTCCAGTTGAATTACCTAGTATGTCCTATTCACCGCGTTACGGTGTGATACTACGACTTGCCTGTATCTGTCGCCGGTGCTTCAGAGCTATGGCAAACACGATGCAGTACAAGACGGTGAGGACGCACAGACACACGACCACGGGGGCGGCGAACAATGTGACGGTGTACTCGAGGTAGAACACTCCGGAGAAGTCACATGTCGTGTCCGTCGACCAACGGTTCCACCCGAGAACCGGCGGGAGACTCAGACACAGGATGACGCCCCAGATGATGGCCGTCCACACGTACGCCGTTGTCATGGTGACGACGGCGCCGTAGCGGAGCGGACGTGTGATGGCCATGAAACGGTCTATGGCGATGGCGAGCAGGTTGAAGACGGAGCCGAGCGTGGAGAAGAGCATGCCCCACAGGGAGAAGAGGCAGGCGGAGCGGTTCGTGTGTGACAGACGGATGCCGGCCGGAACGGTGACGAGAAAGCTGTAGAACGGACCGATGAGTCCGACCGTGAAGTCGGCGCCCGCCAGACTTGCCACGAATATGTTGGTCGGCGTACGCAGCTGCTCGAACCTGGCTCAAAACACAGTGTAATAGCAGGGTGTGTTACTTAATTAATGATGTGATGTGATGTGTGTGGTGTGGTGTGGTGTGGTGTGGTGTGGTGTGGTGTGGTGTGGTGTGGTGTGGTGTGGTGTGGTGTGGTGTGGTGTGTGTGTGTCGTGTCTTGTCTGTCATGTCATGTCATGTCATGTCATGTCATGTCATGTCATGTCATGTCATGTCATGTCATGTCATGTCATGTCATGTCATGTCATGTCATGTCATGTCATATATATATATAATATATATATATATATATATATATATATATATATGCATACGTATATATATATATATATATATATAATTCATACGTTATAAATATATATATATATATATATATTTTTTTTTAAAAAAATGCATACGTACAATATATATATATATATATATATATATATATATATATATATAATATGTCATTGTGTAACTATATTATATATGATCTACGGAGCTTCAGACGTGGGGAAACTTTAACCAAATCCTAAAATGTTCCTTATTGCGAGAGATGAAAATAATCACATGCACACACGCACGCACGCACGCACGCACGCACGCACGCACGCACGCACGCACGCACGCACGCACGCACACGCCACACGCACACACACACACACACACACCCAAACGCATGCACTCACATACACGCACACCGTGGGCTTCAGGTGTAAGTGTGATTACCTCAACACACTAGCAAGTGTCATCCCGTTGCCGACCATGATGAAGACGCAGTATACAGAGGAGGTGACGAAGGCGTCAATGGCGGTCGTCTCATTGCCGGTTGACGCGTTCATACCAATCTATCATTAGTGTGATAATGTAGATTAGATCCTTTCATCAATGGAAATTACACATGCAATCCTTTCTAGACAGCATTCAGTAGGTGATTAACTTTGTGGCACCCAGTTGACTAAAGGTTTTGTGAAATAGTGAACCAGATAAATAATCAATTGTTAGATAAGTAGCATATGAATTAATATTGATTCAAAATTACATGATAGCAAATGTTCAAAGGTTTAAATGTACGCATAACGCATATCTTCGAAATTATTTATTTCACATTATCATTTCTTGAAAAACAGTGCCTATCACCCGAAGGGATAACTTTGTAGTTGATACGTAACAACATCATTACAATATTTAACACGTTAGCAAACACACAGAATCTCTACCGAGATACCGTAACTAGAAGAAGAAGTATGCGATTGTATCAGCGTATATGCGACAAGCACAACAAAAGAGAATTTGACATAACAACAACATAGTGAAATTGAAGACAACGTAATGACAGATAACAGTATGACACCTTTACAAATAGTAAACTATATTTCAACGAAGACAAACGTGGTTAAGTTAAGTACTATTCAAACGAGCACCTGAAAATAACATCGTCACCAAAGGAATTGAATAATATTCTGAACAAAAACAATGTCGGTTTATGGAACCCTTAATTATCCTTACTACTCTCTTCTATAGTAACTTAAATATTTGAATGATTTGTGTATGTGTTCGACCATAACATTACAAAATATTATATATGAGATAAGATTAATTAATAGTACAAAGTTTTCAAGGTGTACAAAGGGAGAATATTTTTTATTTAATATGTTTAACATTCCAACATTTCGTGCAATTTATTTAGATAAATGATTAATATGGGTTGTCCAGCTCAACTGTTCATCTATGCGTACTCCTAGAATGTTTTTAGACTTGACTTGTTCTATCTTGTTTCCATTTATTATTATTTCATCATTAGCTGTGTTGCATGCTTTCTCTTTTGGTGTAAATATTATGAAACTTGATTTGTTTACGTTTAATGTACGTATGCAATATGGTAATTATTTCAGTGGGGCAAGTTAGAGTACAGAAAAAGTTTGCTGCATTGATATTTATAAAACGTGTATGCTCATGTGCTGTTTGCATTAGGTTTGCGTTAAGAATTTGCCTTATATTTGTTATAAAGTATTTGTTAAATTCGTTCAATATTATCTTTTTATCTGTTCAACAGTTTCCCTCTGCAATAATGTTTATATAGGTCACATTTAGTTTTGATGTATGATTTCATAGAAAGTCTTATTATATGTGCCAGTTTTGTTTTTTAATTTTTTTCAATTGGTTCTTTTTCAATTGTTGGATTGCATTTATATTTTTTTATAGGTGGATGGTAAAATACCTTTGGTTGGCCAATCATTGGTTTGCGATTTTACTTAAATTTCTTTCCATGGTAGGCATTTGTCAACGAGTTAGGGTTTCTATCATTATATACCTCTTCCCAGTTTGCATTTATTAATGCTGTATTTAAATTAGCAATGTTATTTATACTGATAGCATGCTTGAATACAAATGTATTTGTGGGACTGTTTTAAGCCCATATTATAGAAATAAAAAATTGGGAAGTGAGCTGATATATCATTATACAGACTTAATGGAATATTCATGAATGTTAGTTATGATATTGTATATGAGACTTGCTAATTGTTGTGAGATTATGGATGATTTGCTAATTGTTGGATAGAAAATATTTGCAAACATATTGTGAATAAAGTCTGCAGTTAAATTATTGGTGTCATTTGTTAATAGATCAATATTGAAATCCGCCATTAGTATGCATTTCTTTCTTTCATTCGAGATAGTTCTTAGTAGGCCATCAATATGTATATTAAAAGTGTATATGTTTGTGTCAGGAGATTTGTACATATTTCCAATAATAAGCAATTGATATATATTTATATAAATTAATATTGATTGAAAAATTGTCAGAGTTTATAAACAAATCTTTTTTTAAGCGAAATCTATTTGAAACGTACATACCAACTCCTCCACCTCTTTTTTGTTTTAAGATTTGATAGTAATGTGTAATAAGGTATATTAAAAATATCAATATTTTCCATGTCCTTTAGACAGGTCTCAGTTAATCCTATACAGTCAAGGCTGCAATCATTGTCAAATGTTTTACATAAGCTTCTGCAATTAACTGATAATGTTGAGAAAGTACTGTTTACTTTACACTGTAGTTCTTGTAACTCGGCGTCAGTATAGTAATTGCAATCATTCAGGAAGTCTTGCAAGTTTGCTAAATGGTCTTGTACTATATAATCTATATTGAAACTTGAAAAATATGGAGAATGTTTGATGCATTCAGGTTCTCCATCCGATATATGGTCATTTTGTTCCTTTATTTGTTATATGTGCTTTAATGAGTCCAACACATGTCTTAAAATAGAATCATCGTCGTTACTGGAAAGATCATAATTTGCCATGAAAACATTTCCTACTTGTGCACGTCTAGTGACGATTTTCTGCCTGGTCCGTAACGACCATCTTGTCGTGACGGATACGCAATCCTTCCCCGTTCACGCTCTTCTCTCATTCTGGGCAACAGTTATTTTCGTCTCTGCATAATTTTGCGTGTAAAGACTTCGTTTATGAAAACACCGTGTGGTTTTCTGTTCTCGCAGCCTTCAGAACGAGTTCTCTGTCCCTGTAACTCTCGAACTTTACGACATCCGTCCTGGGTCTGGTGGCTCCCGTTCTGTGGACGCGCTCGACTTGTACTTCTTTCGCCAGCTGTTCGGGCAGTTTCAGGACTGTGCCATATGTTTGTCGAACAGCTGCCTCGGTATCAGCCCACTTCTCAGCAGCAACCTCGGCAACCGGCGAAGGTTGTTCCGCTGGTTTGATTTTCGATGTAGTGTATACCTTTTTCAATTTAATTGTGTTCGGATGTGATTTGTTGGATCGATTTCTTTGTGATGTTTGTGATGACGGCATTTTCTTTGACAGTGTTCTTGGCCGTGTCAATATCTTCTTCTTCGCCTTTTCCCACTAGGTGGGGTGCGGCCCGAATTCTTGATTTCTAGAATGTTCTGTCCTTGGCATCCTCTGGGGTGATCCGCAGTACCTACATGTCCCTTCGGACCAATCCATCCATCTCATCTCCCTCTTGGTCTCCCCCTTGTCTTTTTCCTGGCACTATCATGTCAACAACTGCTCTCACTTCGTTGTTTTCTTCCATTCTCTGCATGTGTCCATACCAACGTAGTCTCATTTATCTGACTATCTCTTGTATGCTATTCACTCCTAGCTCCTTTCTGATGTCCACATTCTTTACGTTGTCTCTCAATGTTACACCTTTAATTCTTCTCAACATCCTCATCTCTGTTTTCTCGAGAATCTGTTCCTCCTTCTTTCTGACTGTCCAACATTCTGCTCCATACAGAAGTACTGGTGTAATGACAGTCATGTAGAGCTTGATCTTTAATTTCCTCGGCATTTTCTTGTCACTGATAATTTCTTATAGGTCTCTCCACTTGCCCCACGCTGCACTGACTCTTGCTCTTACTGCTTCCTCTGAACCTCCTTGTTTACTGATGGTGACATCTAAATATTTGAATTTATTCACCAGTCTCAGGCTCGTGCCTTGGCTGTCTTTGATGTTTGCTTTTGTTCCTCTCCTGCTACTGACCATCACTTCTGTTTTCCCGATGTTGACTTTTAGTCCCTTGCTCTCCATCCCAGTCTGCCAATCAGGCCAGCTCTTTTGCATCTCCTCCTCTGTATCTGTTACTACTGCCAGATTGTCAGCAAATAGCAGTTCACATGGCAACCCGCATCTGAACTCTTCGCTGATGACATCTAGTACTACGATAAACAGGAATTGCTTAGCCCTGGTCCCTGGTGTAGGCCAACTTTGATGGGAAACTCGTCAGTTCTGCCATGCGTGGTTCTCACTACTGTTGATGCTCCATGGTATGTTGCTTCTACTAGCCTCACTAGCTTCTCCTGGACCCCTCTCCTTCTTAGACACCAATACACCAGATCCCTGGGCACCCTGTCATACGCTTTTTCCAAATCTACGAAGGTAAAAAACAGATTCTTGTGCACTTCTATGTGTTTTTCTTGCAGTTGTTGTATGATAAATACTGCATCTGTTGTACCTTTCCCTGGATTAAATCCAAATTGCATGTTGTTGACTGTGATAAGTTTTCTGAGTCTGCGGTCTAGGATCTTCTCAGACATCTTCATCCCATGTTCAAACAGCTTAATGCCTCTAAAGTTCCCACATTCTAGTGGGTCCCCTTTTGCTTATATATGGGGACGATCTCACTTTCTGGCATCTGTTTCACTTCCAAAACTCTCTTCAGTATTTCATGCATCATGTCCACTCCACTCTCCCCTAGGTGTTTGATAAGGTGTATCGGGAGGCCTGAGCATCCTGCAGCTTTACCCTTCTTCATGCTCTCTATGGCTTTCTTCATCTCTTCCTGGACTGGTCCTTCTACTGCTGGTACTTCTCCAAGCTGTTCCCTGGTGTTTTCTACATTTAGTAGGTTGCTGAAATACTCTCTCCACCTCTCTTTGATCTTTACCTCATCTGTTAGCATCTCCCCTATTTGGTCTTTAACCACATTCACTTCCCCAATGTGTCTTCTTGGTCTTGCCCTTTGTTTTGCGACCTCGTGGATCATCCGCTCACCTTCCTCTGTTCCCATCTTGTCATACCACTCTTTGCATGTCTCGTTTTTATCTTTTGCTACTGCAGCTTTTGCCTCTCTCTTAATATTCTTATAGGCCTCCTTCAGTTCGTTTCCATCCTGCATCTGCCATTTCTTGAATGCATCCTGTTTCCTTCTCAGGCTCTCCTGCATCTCTTCGTTCCACCACCAGGTCTCCTCTCCAGGTGTTTCCCTCCTTTGGTAGCTCCACATATCTCTTCTGCTGCCCTCATGACGACTTTCTTCTGCATTAGTGTCTGCCTCCAGTTGGTATTCCTCTTCCACTTTGTCTCTGTATTCCGTCACCTTTTCTCCCTTAAGAGTCCAGATCTTAATCCTGCTGTGATATAATCTCCTCTCATGGTATTACCTTGCAATCTCGCATTTTTCCCCTTCTCCGTTCCTTTGGCCAAAGCCTTTCCCTCCATGCACTCTTTGAAAAACACCTGGATTTTTCCCCAAATGTCCATTTACGTCAGCTCCTACTAGAACCTTCTCTGTTCTTGCCACTCTCGACACCAGATCTTCCCAGTCTTTTAAAAACGCCTCCTTTATCTTCTCTGTTTCAACATAGTGTCAGCATATGCCTCAGCTATCGCCAGTTTTAGCTTAATTAGTTTATCTGATGGTCTTGACACTTCAACAACTTTCTCTTTAAACTCTAGGTTCAGAATGACACCCACTCCGTTTTTACTGCTCTTCTCTCCACTGTAAAGGATCTTAAATCCTTCTCCCAACTCTCATGCGCTCTTGCCTGTCAACGTAGTTTCCTGCACACATTGGATTCCTTCTTTTGCAAACCTCTACCAGCTCTCTCCCTCTCCCAGTCATCGATACCACATTCCAGCTTCCGATCTTGACATTTCTTTCCACTATCTTCTTCCTGTCAGCCGGGGGCTGCTGGCACGCGTCGCCTCCGGGGGACGCCCTAACATTATTCGTCCATCGTTGAAATTCAGGCATTATTTTGTGGCAGATTTGTTATGATCGGATGCCCTTCCTGGCATCAACGACATTTGTAAGTGGTGGGCCTAGCCTTTGACCTTCCTCGACCGGTGTGCAAGGCAGCAGAGGTGTTTTTCTCTTGTGACACCATCACCTGGATTTCCGTTCAGGGTTGACTCCCCTAGCCCTTCTCTTGAACGAGTATGGCCGCAAGGCAGCGGAGGGTTTAATTCAGAGTTTTCCTTCTCCTAGATAGGCTACCTTCCCTGCTTGACGAGCCCTATCTACCCGAAGCTTCTGGTTTTGAGGCGCCAGATATTCCCGCCTTCGCCCCTTCTCCTGTCAGTATAAACACTCTCGCCACAGGAAGGCCAGGAGCTGGACTTGAGCCGTCACAGGCTTTACTGTTACGCATGCCACATGGAAGCATTTAATGGCGCATGAGCTTATCCTAATATCGCCTCCGGCTTTGACAGCTTTTGAGAGATGACCGTGTCAATTTCTTTCTGTGAATAAAGCAAACTGGCGCGCAGTTCTACGATGTAATGACTAAAGCGAATATATATATATATATTGCATATATATATATATATATATATATATATATATATATATATATATATATATATATATATATATATATATATATATGATATCATTTCAAAATATATGCAAGTGTCACCACGTGAAATTGTTATACAAGCAACACACAAATCTGTTAAACTGTTATTCAAAGAGTCGACCTGGCAGAGCGTTGCCGGAGCATAAAATGCACAATGCTCCGACTACAATACTGCAGCTACACAAGACACAATTTACCGTGTGCTTGTTACAGTAGTCTTGCTCCTCTCTTCCTCGCTTCGGTGCCGTAGATAGACCGGCTACAGTACGGATGCTAGCGTACCATTAGCTCCATCATTATTTGACCGTATCATCCGCTCGCCAACACGATACTGTCCGCAGCGCACACTTTTGTGGTATCGTCTTGAACTAACTAATTGCCAGATGGACTGAGCTACAGGATCATTACTGCTATCCACTCATCTCGCCTGGCAAATTGAAATATGCCGTACGTTGTAATTCAATAGAAACTAATCACACATGACGCTGACGTTGTCATCTAAACTGATGCAATCATTTTAGCAGATAGTTACGCAAGATCATTACATATATAATTTCCCTCTAAAAACGCTAAACAAATTACCCAAAAAAATCGGTAAAATAAAAACGCATGTCCCGTAAATTTGAAGTTCAATATAGTCTTTTACGTTTTATTGCTGGTCTCGAAAGATAAATCATTTCGTCTAATTACATTATTGTGCCTACTGTAGTACTATATACACAATTGACCTGACATAATTTATGCTTCTCTATCTGTCTGTCTGTCTGTCTGTCTGTCTGGTCTGTCTGTCTGTCTGTCTGTCTGTCTGTCTGTCGTCTGTCTGTCTGTGCTGTCGTGTCTGTCTGTCTGTCTGTCTGTCTGTCTGTCTGTCTGACTGACTGTCTGTCTGTCTGTCTGTCTGTCTGTCTGTCTGTCAACCAATATATCTATCTATCTATCTATCTATCTATCTATCTATCTATCTATCTATCTATCTATCTATCTATCTATCTATCTATCTATCTATCTATCTATCTATCTATCTATCTATCTATCTATCTATCTATCTATCTATCTATCTATCTATCTATCTATCTATCTATCTATCTATCTATCTATCTATCTATCTATCTATCTATCTATCTATCTATCTATCTATCTATCTATCTATCTATCTATCTATCTATCTATCTATCTATCTATATATATATCTATCTATCTATCTATCTATCTATCTATCTATCTATCTATCTATCTATATATCTATATCTATCTATCTATCTATCTATCTATCATCATCATATATATATATATATTTTATATATATTATTATATATATCTAGCTATATATATATATATATATATATATATATATATATATATACATATATATATATATATGTATATATATATATAGTTGTCAATATATATATATATATATATATATCTATCTATCTATACACTGGAAGTGAGCCACTACACCAATGGTAGTCTTTTCTATTGTCCATTTTTCTTTTTATGTTGGTAGTAACTGTTTTGCCTAATTACCGACATATTTCAGTAATATAATGTGCTGACTTGAAGATGGGACTAATCAAGTCAATTTAACTGAATGAACCCATATGTGTAGGCCTAGGATACCCAAAGATGTCACTGATGGTTTTTGCTACAATTCTCGCAAATGCCAATGTGTTCGTCATTGTGGCAAATGGACTATAAAAGAAGCTGTTGAATGCGCGAGGTCTTGTCCACAAAGTTGCCCCTAACACTGCCTATTTATGTACACAGCCTGTTCGGTCATGGAAGGCAAAGCATAAATTAGTCGTGGGAGACATGGCTATTTGGCCGGTTTTATTACAAGTTTTCTTTCAAGCACGCTTTTAATCGCATCCCGCCACCAGCTACAACTGCGGGTGGTATAATCACCTACACAGCTAAGAACTACATATTAATGTTTTAGACGGAGCAGGCATGCGATTTCCATTCTCTGACATTATGCACAAGCACGCACGTTCACACAAAACTGGTGAATTGGCGGTATTACAGGTGTGTAACAGTTGTCTCCTATGTCAATACGCTTTCTTGAACCAGTGGCGTTTAACTAACAATGTAGTAATATATATATATATATATATATATATATATATATATATATATATATATATATATATATATAATATATACATATATATATACATATACATTAATTTTGTTAGATTATATATATATATATATATATATATATATATATATATATATATAATAATCTAACATATATATATAATGTATATATATATATATATATATATATATATATATATATATATATATATATAACCTCTTTGTGGAATCGTATCCTAAGTCACAATGGCTGCCCAACGCCCTATTTGAACGATTGGTTTTGACATAGAAATGAAAAATTACAAAACGAGTACAACTGTTTCGTACAAGCATGAGTTATTAACGATGATTACTGCACCAGAACATGTTGCATAGTCTAACAATATCCAACAATTTCACTAGCCAAACAAACAAGTCTCCATCTTTCCAGTAACGGCAGTCTTTGTAAAAGGAACTTGTGACCTGACGCCAAATACAAGGCAGAAATAAATTCCTGCCTTCAAGCGTTGACAGTGTGGCGGGTGATGAAGAAATAGCAAAACTCTTTTCTAAAAAATATAAACACCTCTACAACAGTGTGTCATATAATATTGATGATATGTGTGATATAAAAGAGCAGACAAACAAGCATATTAAAAATAATGTCGCATATGATATATCAGTTGATGAAGTAGCCGAAGGTGTCCAATGTCTGAAGCTGGGTAAGGAGGTGGTGAAAAGGATCTCAACTATGACCATATAAAACATAGTGCGAGCATAATATTAACCGTATGCTGATACATGGTTTCAGCCCTGACTCAATGTTAGTGGGAATTATGGTTCCTAGTCTGTATAACCGACAGTTTTAGAGGTATTGCTCTTGACAGTATTGTTGCCAAACTATTTTATGCTGTTATATTATCATAGGAACAAAATGCACTTGCAACATCGCATTTGCAATTTGGATGTAAAGCAAATATATCCACTACTCAATCCACATATGTTATGCAGGGGACGATCAGTTATTATAATGCATATGGCAGTAATGTATATGCACTCATGTTACATGCCAGTAAGGCGTTTCACTTTAATAATGCAAGATAGCACGTCTGGTATTATTTTGCTCATACAAAATATGTTCTATTGATCAGCTATTTGACTATAGTTGCAGATAAGCAATTCGCGTGTTTCTGCACGTATCTAAGTATATTAAGTGGCTGTTGTTAAGGAAAATCTAAAATGCGTACGTCATGTAATCTGTGACGGTATTACAGAAAATATTGTGGTGTGATCCAACGGTTTAACGGCAACATGCTGGTGGCGCCACTTGCCGGAGTTCACTGTGGTAGTATTGAGTCGAAGAGGAAAGCGCGTCGTTAATCATTAATGCGTTTGTTATTTGTTTACACATTTTGATCGATTTCAGGCATTAATTATTACTTTGCGATCACGTGACAAGTGCATACGCGTAGTGCAGGTGTAGTAGATACACCATGCGAAGTTTGTTCACCGTAGGCTACGCCATGGTTTTTCAAGGTGCGGTGTAGCGCTTACATTTTTCAGCGTTATAAACGTTCCGATTGACGATAAATGTAAAATCACCAATGTGCAGCGAAACGACAAATCATTTATGGTATAAGTGCGCAATCGGAACGTTTATAACAACCAGAAAAATATAAATCTCAACCAGGAAGTGGCGAGATACGGGTGACTGAACGATGCAAGCATATATACCCATATTTGACATCCAGAAACTTACAAAATATTCAAATATTTATACGAAGACATATTTATTATGATTATGTGTGTCGTACATTATTCAGCGTTTGAGAAAAACATAATTTGTATACGAAAATCGGCGTCATGCCTAATGATGCGTGACATTTCACTTCCGTTCATCACATGTTAACAGTAAAATGTAGGTTGTCTTACCTAGTCCTTGATAATATTTACCAAACATCCTGAAATGCATGTACGTAACGGTGTTAAACGAGCCGCACGCGAGGAGAACGACTCGAATAGGACTCCACACGTTGTTAGCAGACGTCGTGATTTCGACTTCGTCGACTGATCGTGCGAAAGCGAGTTCTCCAATGCTGTCACGTGATTGGAATACGCTCGAAATAAATGCATTGCTTTATAATAATCCAAAGATAACTCTATATTTCAAAATGTCTATAGCCCATGAACACGATATTAAACTTATTTGCAAATGTCAGTAATATCAAATTGGCATCGCATGCCATATTTATGAGTGTTAATTATAGCCTCTAACCATCTCAAGATGGTTACGTCTATGTATCTGACAAACATGCGAGATCGATTAGCGAAGTAAAAACACATCTACGTTTCTAAATGCAACACTGTCAATGTAGTGTCATTAGAGTGTTTAAACTGCATAAGTAACTGAAAATGCATTTTAGATCAGGTAACATCCTTATCGGTGGGTCCTGTATCGGGCGATAATCAACTGCGAGTAGGTTTTACTGCTGTCTGTTCTGCTTTAGTTTCGCTTAACGGACTGTAAATTCGCTGAGAAGATAGTCTGGTCACTTAGCCGGTTTTTGAATAGGCCATGTAAGTCTCGCACTCGAAAACGAGGTTCGGGGCAGGAAGTCCATTTTCCCCATGTTAAAAGATAGAACTTTGTTTTGTTTTTGGTTATAATAACCAGGCTGTCCCCAAAAATCAGATTGTGTTTATATGTTTCTTCTCTGATGGATAATTACAAGCAGAAGCAGTGTGACACTTTGCCGGTAAGAATTATCACGGAAATAGTACATTTATTTTGTAATCAATTATTGTGGTGGTTGATTGTGTTTGGCTGTTTTGACGAGTAATGAAGAATGCCATTTTTCGCGCAGTACAAGCTGTTTTGTGGCAAACAAAATAGAATAGTGGTCTTAATTGGTGTTACTCTTAAATGCCTCAAGACTGTTCTAATTAAAAGTATAATTATTGAGGGAAGGAGTTCCAAAGTTGAATGTTATTTAGAGAAAAATACATATACTAACTTACATTTTAACTTGTGGAATTAAGTATAGACACAGTTTGATATTGACTTATAATGGTTTTGCCCATGATGACAGATCACTGCGCAAAATTTGAAGGCCTCACTGTAGTTCTGGTGCTACCTAATTGGTGGCGCCATTGAGCCTTGAGGTTTCCATGGTAACACATTGTGTCTGAGGCTTGACGCCTTGAGCAGATGCAATTCATATAGACTTGGACCTCGCCGAGTCTTTTTCCTATTATAAAATGTGCGCACTATGGAGGCACTGGTTACATGGATGTGTGTATTTTCAAAACGCAAAAAGGCTCGCTACAGCAAGAGTTTTGTGCCTGTTGCAATTAGAATGTTAAAAAAGTGATATTGATGCTGCTTTGATATTGCTTTGATAATCAAAATTAACACAAAAGTGAGAATATTCAATTCAAATGTCAAGACAGTTTTATTCTATGGATCGGAGACATGGCGAAGTAAACAGAACATACGCATTACTGACAGATGGCTGGTGACCTCGAAAGCCGTCAAGTTGTTAAGTTCTTCATAAAACTCAACCGTTTTTCTGTCTTTGCGATGTCACTTCTTTGGTTGTGGTCTTTGACTTATGTATATTCTTTTTTTCCATTTTATTTCCTGTATGTGTTGGTGTTCGCGCTTATACCTACAACTACGGGGCTAACTTAGCCCAGGTTAACTCTAAGCGTGGTATTTTCGTGTAGACGGGGTTATAGATATATTGTTATTTTCAATCTTGGCATAAGGCGGGGAATTTGCAATAAATTTCTATAATAATAATAAACACGTCGTGCCAACATTGAAATAGGATGCCAACATTCTAATGTGATTAAGAAAATTAAAATGATTAGACGCAAATGGTTTGCATAAAACAATATCTTTAATTATTACGTCAACAAAGCATGAAAGCAGAAAACACTCCATATGAATAATAGTGTCAAAATTATGGCTGATCATGATCAAATTCAGTAGAAATATATAGAGCAAAAACATGTAACCACGATACATAAAAACAAAATGTTTATGCATGTATTTATGTTAAAAATAATGTACACTACCGGATAGGTCCTATATATTTCTAAACCAAAAGATATCACTAAATAGTAAGAAAATAAAGCAATAATTGTATTATCCAAAATTCACACACAGTCTATGTTAACAGAATAGTCAGAACAAATGCTAAGTAGTCTCAGGTCTCAGGTGGTTTCCTCCAAACAGCCCAAACTTGGTCTAACGCAGGAGTTGTCCTTCTCTAGCATTAGTGAGTCCACTACATGTTACACACTGAGTGAGATATTTTACTTCCCCTGGCATAGACACCAGATAGAAGGGACCACCGGCTTTTAGTTTCTCTTCCGAAAGACACAGGCAAATGTGGGTTGAACGAAATTGCCTACGTTTCGAAACGGTGGTAGGTGGGATTGAACCACCGTCCCCTCGATTGACAGTCCGGCGCTCTACCGCGCGGCCACCATAGACACAATATTAACGAACTATTAATAAAATGACAGATATTGAAAATTCTACCTAGGCTAACTCAAATCCAGGAGCTTCGACGTTTTACTAGACATGTCAGTAGTAATGTTGATATGTATATGCACTGTATATATAGATAGTACAAAGCGAGTAGCTCCTCTTGAATAAACACTTGCACACAAGTGTAGTTGTTCGGTTTATTCACATCCGGGTCAGCAGACCAGCGACTAATCCGATGACGATGCCAGCTACACCAGCGCCACCTAGGAGGAAAATAGGTAAATTCATCAGTATGGTATCATAACATCGTTTCTTTGCAGGTCGAACAAACTAATGAGTTAAATCAGTTGATTGTGAATTAATCTGACAATATCAACGAAAAGTTGCCCTAAACATTTTGGATTTTAGAATGAATGATCTTTATGTAAGATTTCCGCTCGTGTGTATGTATATATAATGTCACACACATCGTCCCTGGAAAGATATTTCCTTAAAGATCACACACCCTATATTGATACCACCTCTGTAAAGATATATCTTTGAATACCACACATCCTATTATATATTTTTGAATGCCACACACATCCTATTATGAGATCGCTCCTGGGAAGGTATTTCCTTAAAAGGATACTCCAATCAGTGAGAGATTCACACTATTTACTTACATCTGTATAATATATTGGTTGTGCATAGTAATTGTGCACAAAAATCGTTAATAAACAATTAATTATTGTATAATTGTACCAGAAACACTCCACGTTGGATTCAGGGCGCTGCCACCTTGAGACTTGTCAGCCAGTAACGTAAACGGCTTACGTCACTGGCGCATGCACGTTCGAAAATCCTATGTCTGTCCAATGGTATTTGATGTATCCAGTACTCGCGGATTGCTTACGTCACAATCACAATTATTAGCGAAGATTCCGCCAATCCTTGCCTTTTCAACAAAGCGCCAGTGGCGGAAACGGTTTGGCGCATAAGTCTCAAGATGGCAGCGCCTTGAATCTAAGATAGCATGTTTTGATACCATTAAACTGTAACTAATTGTTTATAAACGATCTTTGTGCACAGTTACTAGGCACAACCAATATAGTATACATATGTAAGTTAATACTGTGAACCTCTCACTAACTGGAATATCCCTTTACATACCACCTACACGATTACTGAACATTTCTCAGGATAGCTCTTTTCTAAATCAATAGTTTTAATTTTTCATATCCAAAATTAAGATTTGTTTTCCCTGCAGAGGCTTTCGTCTGAAGTTACACGTTCACTTCTTCATTCGTCAGTAATACTGAAGAAGTCAACGTGTAACGTCAGACGAAAGCCTCTACAGGTAAAAAGAAACATCTTGATTCTGGATATGAAAATGTAAGATTTTTTAATTACCACTTACACGCCCTATTGTGAGACCACCTCGAGAAAGATGTAGATATATATCTCTTTAAATACCACATACACACCAATTATAAGACCACCCCTGGCAAGTAAAGATGGGACGAAGCTGGAATTTCACTCGAATCAATATCGAATGAATTAACCTATAAATTTCGAATACGAATCGAATATCGAATCAAATAATTAATAAAAACATTCAATAGCTTCGAATTTGATTAGGATCGGAGTCGTCAGCATCGTGGCCATATCATGATATGCGTCGAACTTTTATTACTTTCTGATCGAACCATGAAAACGACTTCTTACAGCCGCCAAACGTCTCCTCACATATATTATGTACACATACACACACAAAATAAATTTACAAAATTAAATAAATTCCAGATATAGCTAGATCTTCTTAAATACCACATACAAACCCTGTTATAAGCTCCTGGAAAGATATAGTTAGATCTCTTTAAATGCCATATACACACCCTATTATGTGACCGCGCCCATGGAAAGATATCTCATTAAATACCACACTCATACATTTATAAGAATACATAATTTTCACGACCGTGTAACTGCGATTATTTCTACAACTATAAATATTAATTGTATTAACAAAGCTGTACGTACCAGTAGACACAGCCGCCGATGTAACTGGAACAAAATAAGTCTAGATTATTTGTTTTTAACCACAACATGGCGCATTAGCAACATACCCGAATACGCTGATTTCTAAACTACGAACAGAGAATGAAAACATCATAAACAATGATCCAGGATTGTGTGTAGTGTGGGGGTTGGCTTAACGTCAAATTTAACTGGAATGGATAGGTGAGATGGTCCGTGATAGTGTGAAATGAACAAATTTGAGCGAAGAGAGGACATTGGAGAATGAGAGGCATGACTGATTATGACGAATTAAACGAAATTTAGTTTACCACATGTATATACATAGCGTATATCATCAAACGGCCTTTCGAAGTGCAATGATTATCAACAACTGCAATAGTTGATTGCTACAATTACATACTTCCCAGATAAGTTTTACTTTCTGAATACCCGTGAGATTTGAGACGATCGTCGACATAACTTCAACATAAAATACATACACTCTATAAAAGCAATATTCTGCATTCAGTCAAATCTAACATATCGCTCAGTTCACCAAAAACGAGGCATTTTGCAACGCCATGCAAGAAAGATCCATTCCCGGTTTCTTTCTGCTAATCCACCGGACAACTCACCGGGTACTTGGAAGGTGATGACGCCGCTATGAATGTGCTGCTGGTGTCCAATATTGTTTTGGGCGGTGCATGAGAACGTCATCGGCTTGCCATTCTCTGTAGATTTGGGGACGGTTATCACCTGGTAACCCTCGCCTGTCTCCACCACCTCCGCCTCATTGTCCCACGTCACTGTAGGAGGAGGGTTACCGTTGGCGGAGCACTTGATCGTCTCGCCGGGGGAATATGTGGCACGGTGAGGCTCAAACTCAATTTTGCTGACGGCGTCTGCCAGTGAATACAGCACTCGAGTTATGACATCATTCAAGTACAAGACATGACAGTCTAGAGAAGGACCATTTGGCCGGAATAAGACAGGTATTACACCATTCAAGTACAAGACATGACAGTCTAGAGACGGATCATTTGGCTGGAAAAAGACAGGTAATACACCATTCAAGTACAAGACATGGCGGTCCAGAGACGGATCATTTGGCTGGAATAAGACATATATTACACCATTCAAGTACAAGACATGGCAGTCTAGAGAAGAATCATTCGGCTGGAATAAGACAGATATTACACCATTCAAGTACAAGACATGACGGTCTAGAGAAGGATCATTCGGCTGGAATAAGACAGATATTACACCATTCAAGTACAAGACATGATGGTCTAGAGAAGGATCATTTGGCTGGAATAAGACAGGTATTACACCATTCAAGTAAAGACATGCGGTCTAGAGAAGGATCATTTGGCTGGAATAAGACAGGTATTACACCATTCAAGTACAAGACATGACGGTCTAGAGAAGGATCATTTGGCTGGAATAAGACAGGTATTACACCATTCAAGTACAAGACATGACGGTCTAGAGAAGGATCATTTGGCTGGAATAAGACAGGTATTACACCATTCAAGTACAAGACATGACGGTCTAGAGAAGGATCATTTGGCTGGAATAAGACAGGTATTACACCATTCAAGTACAAGACATGGCGGTCTGGAGAAGGATCATTTGGCTGGAATAAGACAGGTATTACACCATTCAAGTACAAGACATGACGGTCTAGAGAAGGATCATTTGGCTGGAATAAGACAGGTATTACACCATTCAAGTACAAGACATGACGGTCTAGAGAAGGATCATTTGGCTGGAATAAGACAGGTATTACACCATTCAAGTACAAGACATGACGGTCTAGAGAAGGATCATTTGGCTGGAATAAGACAGGTATTACACCATCCAAGTACAAGACATGACGGTCTAGAGAAGGATCATTTGGCTGGAATAAGACAGGTATTACACCATTCAAGTACAAGACATGGCGGTCTAGAGAAGGATCATTTGGCTGGAATAAGACAGGTATTACACCATTCAAGTACAAGACATGACGGTCTAGAGAAGGATCATTTGGCCGGAATAAGACAGATATTACACCATTCATGTACAAGACATGGCAGTCTAGAGAAGGATCATTTGGCCGGAATAAGACAAGTATTACACCATTCAAGTACAAGACATGGCAGTCTAGAGAAGGATCATTTGGCTGGAATAAGACAGGTATTACACCATTCAAGTACAAGACATGGCGGTCTAGAGAAGGATCATTTGGCTGGAATAAGACAGGTATTACACCATTCAAGTACAAGACATGGCGGTCTAGAGAAGGATCATTTGGCCGGAATAAGACAAGTATTACACCATTCAAGTACAAGACATGGCAGTCTAGAGAAGGATCATTTGGCCGGAATAAGACAAGTATTACACCATTCAAGTACAAGACATGGCAGTCTAGAGAAGGATCATTTGGCTGAATAAGACAGGTATTACACCATTCAAGTACAAGACATGACGGTCTAGAGAAGGATCATTTGGCTGAATAAGACAGGTATTACACCATTCAAGTACAAGACATGACGGTCTAGAGAAGGATCATTTGGCTGGAATAAGACAGGTATTACACCATTCAAGTACAAGACATGACGGTCTAGAGAAGGATCATTTGGCTTGAATAAGACAGGTATTACACCATTCAAGTACAAGACATGGCGGTCTAGAGAAGGATCATTTGGCTTGAATAAGACAGGTATTACACCATTCAAGTACAAGACATGACGGTCTAGAGAAGGATCATTTGGCTTGAATAAGACAGGTATTACACCATTCAAGTACAAGACATGACGGTCTAGAGAAGGATCATTTGGCTGGAATAAGACAGGTATTACACCATTCAAGTACAAGACATGACGGTCTAGAGAAGGATCATTTGGCTGGAATAAGACAGGTATTACACCATTCAAGTACAAGACATGGCGGTCTAGAGAAGGATCATTTGGCTGGAATAAGACAGGTATTACACCATTCAAGTACAAGACATGACGGTCTAGAGACGGATCATTTGGCCGGAATAAGACAGATATTACACCATTCAAGTACAAGACATGGCAGTCTAGAGAAGGATCATTTGGCCGGAATAAGACAAGTATTACACCATTCAAGTACAAGACATGGCAGTCTAGAGACGGATCATTTGGCTGTAATAAGACAGGTATTATACCATTCAAGTACAAGACATGGCGGTCTAGAGAAGGATCATTTGGCTGGAATAAGACAGGTATTACACCATTCAAGTACAAGACATGACGGTCTACAGACGGATCATTTGGCCGGAATAAGACAGATATTACACCATTCAAGTACAAGACATGGCAGTCTAGAGAAGGATCATTTGGCCGGAATAAGACAAGTATTACACCATTCAAGTACAAGACATGGCAGTCTAGAGACGGATCATTTGGCTGAAATAAGACAGGTATTACACCATTCAAGTACAAGACATGGCGGTCTAGAGAAGGATCATTTGGCTTGAATAAGACTAGGTATTACACCATTCAAATACAAGACATGGCGGTCTAGAGACGGATCATTTGGCTGGAATAAGACAGGTATTACACCATTCAAGTACAAGACATGACGGTCTAGAGAAGGATCATTTGGCTGGAATAAGACAGGTATTACACCATTCAAGTACAAGACATGGCGGTCTGGAGAAGGATCATTTGGCTGGAATAAGACAGGTATTACACCATTCAAGTACAAGACATGCGGTCTAGAGAAGGATCATTTGGCTTGAATAAGACAGGTATTACACCATTCAAGTACAAGACATGACGGTCTAGAGAAGGATCATTTGGCTGGAATAAGACAGGTATTACACCATCCAAGTGCAAGACATGACGGTCTAGAGAAGGATCATTTGGCTGGAATAAGACAGGTATTACACCATTCAAGTACAAGACATGGCGGTCTAGAGAAGGATCATTTGGCTGGAATAAGATAGTTATTACACCATTCAAGTACAAGACATGACGGTCTACAGACGGATCATTTGGCCGGAATAAGACAGATATTACACCATTCAAGTACAAGACATGGCAGTCTAGAGAAGGACCATTTGGCCGGAATAAGACAAGTATTACACCATTCAAGTACAAGACATGGCAGTCTAGAGACGGATCATTTGTCTGTAATAAGACAGGTATTATACCATTCAAGTACAAGATATGGCGGTCTAGAGAAGGATCATTTGGCTGGAATAAGACAGGTATTACACCATTCAAGTACAAGACATGACGGTCTACAGACGGATCATTTGGCCGAAATAAGACAAATATTACACCATTCAAGTACAAGACATGGCAGTCTAGAGAAGGATCATTTGGCCGGAATAAGACAAGTATTACACCATTCAAGTACAATACATGGCAGTCTAGACAAAAATCATTTGGCTGAAATAAGACAGGTATTACACCATTCAAGTACAAGACATGACGGTCTAGAGAAGGATCATTTCGCTTGAATAAGATAGGTATTACACCATTCAAGTACAAGACATGACGGTCTAGAGAAGGATCATTTGGCTTGAATAAGACAGGTATTACACCATTCAAGTACAAGACATGACGGTCTAGAGAAGGATCATTTGGCTGGAATAAGACAGGTATTACACCATTCAAGTACAAGACATGGCGGTCTGGAGAAGGATCATTTGGCTGGAATAAGACAGGTATTACACCATTCAAGTACAAGACATGGCGGTCTAGAGAAGGATCATTTGGCTGGAATAAGACAGGTATTACACCATGTCAAGACAAGACATGCGAGGAGGAGGAGGTTTGGGAGGAAGTTTGAGAGGCGCGGGAAGCGCGGGAGGCGCACCAATGATGCACCGCTACTGTAACTAGACCTTCGCCGGTTCAACTAGAGGTTGCTAGGCAACGAGCAGTAAATAAAAAACAATATAATACATTGTATATGTGACGTAGTGTCCCTAGCTTGACATAAACTGGCGGATCTGCACAATTAATGGCATCGTTGCAAGCTGGATGAAGATGTCGGATGTTCTGCAACAAAAAAGGATAAAGTGTGTGTGTGTGTGTGTGTGTGTGTGTGTGTGTGTGTGTGTGGTGTGTGTGTGGTGTGTGTGTGTGTGTGTGTGTGTGTGTGTGTGTGTGTGTTGTGTGTGTGTGTTTGTGTGTGTTTGTGTGTGTGTGTGTGTGTGTGTGTGTGTGTGTGTGTGTGTGTGTGTTTGTTGTGTGTGTATGTGGTGTGTGTGTGTGTGTGTGGTGTGGTGTGTGTGTGGGTGTGTTTGTGTGTTTGTGTGAGTGTGGGTGTGGGTGTGCGTGTGTGTGCATAAGCGCGCGCGCGTGCTTGCATATGCATATGTTGATGTGTGTGTGCAAATAATTGATAAATGTCACGTAAATGTCACTCAGAATGATAACAGGTTTACGCGTAATGATGGCATAACACTAACAAGGATCTGTAGTACTTACACATAACGTTAAGAGTACTGTTGCAAGTTTTCTTGAGAACCGTGTCGCCCACGCTGACCTGGCATGTGAATGTGACGCCGTTCATTTCCGGCGTTGCCCTGAACGTGGCTGCTCGTCGGGCCACAAGAATCGCGTCGCGATCGTCACGTATTACTGTCGCCGAGATGTTGGGAATGATCCAATCCGGCCTCGGTAACTCACTGCCCTGGTACGTTGCTTCACACACCAGGTCTCCCTGTTCTCCCGCCTCTAACTCCGTCTTGCCGACACATCGCGGTGAACCTGGGGAGGAGAAAACCTCACGTCACTAGCCAATACCACAAACAAGTAAGTAAATAACTCCGAAAAAATAAGCCTCGTTATGGAAATAAGCCTCGTTATGGTCAAAAGTTTTCATTTTTCATATCCAAATCG
>JAODUO010001802.1:50000-60000 GCA_025642075.2 Ridgeia piscesae
ACGGACGGACGACGGACGGACGGACAGGACGACGACGGACGGACGGACGGACGGACGGACGGACGACGACGGACGGACGGACGGACGGACGGACGGACGGACGGACGGACGGACGGACGACAGACGGACGGACGGACGACGACGGACGGACGGACGGACGGACGGACGGACGGACGGACGGACGAGACGGACGGACGAGGACGACGGACGGACGACGGACGGACGGACGGACACGGACGGACGGACGACGGACGGACAGACGACGGACAGACGGACGGACGGACGGACGACGACGGACGGACGGACGGACGGACGGACGGACGGAACGGACGGACGACGGACGGACGGACGGACGGACGAGACGGACGGACGGACGACGGACGGACGGACGGACGAGACGGACGGACGGACGGACGGACGGACGGCGGACGGACGGACGGGACGGACGGACGGACGGACGGATGGAGACAGAAGACAGACGATATGAAACTATTGACGACTGAACGTATGACAAAGACAACAGAAAACAGACTAGGATTCGAGGAACAAGACTGACAGACAAAAGACAGAACTGACGAACGACGGACGGACGGACGGACGGACGGACGGACGGACGGACGGACGGACGGACGGACGGACGGACGGACGGACGGACGGACGGACGGACGGAGACGATGCGTTGTCACGTTTAACACAGACTTGTTTACGTGTCATTGATACATACTACATATACATGGACGGTATGGACGGTATGGACGGTATGGACGGTATGGACGGTATGGACGGTATGGACGGTATGGACGGTATGGACGGTATGGACGGTATGGACGGTATGGACGGTATGGCGGTATGGACGGTATGGACGGTATGGACGGTATGGACATGTATAATGTATCATAGTTATATAATAATGTATATCTTATTTGAATGTTTTAACGTATGAAACTATTAAAACATAACTTACTGTAAAACATGTTCTAGCGATTGTGATGGTAACCAATGACTGACAGTCATAAAAATGTAAC
Organism: Ridgeia piscesae; assembly: GCA_025642075.2. Classification (NCBI taxonomy): domain Eukaryota; kingdom Metazoa; phylum Annelida; class Polychaeta; order Sabellida; family Siboglinidae; genus Ridgeia; species Ridgeia piscesae. Next base: position 51,026 of record JAODUO010001802.1, read on the forward strand.
TGAATATATTTCCGAACCGCTGACTAATAAATATGAAATATGCTACTCAAATATGGAGTTTGATTTCTGTATAGCATGAACGCATCTAAAGTATCTACATCTAAATCCGGTGAAAACATGTATTGACCAGTTACAGACCGCTTTCACATCTACCATCGTTCCCTAAAATACTAGTGACAGAAGAAGGGTAAAATTGAAGACGCGCCATTCTACACGTTAAATACGATTTCAAAGTCGAAAAAAAACACCCCTCCCTCCCCTCTACATAGTTAGTCGAGTAAATATTCATCAAGCCGGGCCCAATCATTTTGCACCCTTGCGTTGATATATTAATAGGCACAAGCTACCAAGCGAATAAATGATAAATTGTTAGTTGTCCTGTCACCCCTTGCACCGCAGCCTGCTGGATGCAGTCGGCCTACGGCTGAATCAACAGATTCGTGCACTTTGTGTAACTTGATCCCATTTGAGTGATGACAAATTTCTTTGCCAAAGGTAGGATTGGGAAGTCCTACACAGGCACCCTGTATATAATATTATATATATATATATATATATATATATATATATATATATATATATATATATATATATATAATATATATATATATATATATATATATATATATATATATATATATATATATATATATATATATATATATATATATATACAGCTGTTTATATATGTATAATTCAAATCCAACTCGCTTAAAATAATAACGACATGACAACCAAGTTCACAGACCAATGTAGCTGTCAGTTCAGCAAGACCATTCACAGAAGGCGTCAAAATTAGAAAGGAAGAGAGAAACGACACCTTATTAAAGAATCACGAATCCATAACCACAACATAATTTCCGTCTCCAGCCGGCCACCATATTCTTCAGGCTACATCTCGCTAACCTACAGACAAAGACCATGCCAAATGCCAACATGCAGTCATTTGCTCTGATGAAACAATAATTAAACATTCCGATCTGACCACAGATGATGAGGCATTGGTGTTTAACCAGTAACTTCACAACATGTAACGTTGCTTCTTATTACAATTTATTAATTCACTATAGGAAATTGCAATTACCCAGTACAAAATCGACTAGATAATTTCCAACATTGCGATGCCATGGGATGACTGCATTAAAAGAAACCTGGAAAGAGTGAGAGAAGAATGAAGAAAAAGAGCAACAAATAGAAGGAACTGGAGACTGCTGGTAGAGATCGTATTGACAAAAAAGTGGCAGGAAGAAAAATAATGGAAACGGAAATCATTGTCAACGCACACCTGACTGCAGGAATGCCAAGAAAAAACAACAACAGTCTAGTAACCGGGCAACTATTATTTTAAATCCTTAATAGCCATTACCCATTACACACATTGACAATGATGCCAGTTTCGCAATTACCCTGTCACCTCTTGGGCTGCTGCCAGCGACCAAAGTTGAGAATTCCTAACTTAATCATTATCAAGTACTACTACTTACTGTTTCGGCTTCCCTCTCTACGCCTGGGATATATGAAGCGTGGGGATTGTTTATGATTGAGTAGGATGCTTGGCTTAATTCACATGCATTAACCACACAGTTTCATATACAGTACACTGGAATAACACTGAAATAGTTTAGTCTGTTTTTCCTCTCCTACGCCACTACTACATGTGCGGTTTCGCCAACACTTATTGCCTGCCCTCTCGTAGCGACGTACGACCTGTGTCACGCAGCTTCTGTGTCACAGGCTGTTTTGTCAAGATGCTTTGTGACAGCGTGAGGCCATGTGGTGCGTCGTGCGGTTCAGTTCCGTGTCACGTAGAGAGTGAGTCAGTTCCAAGTTCCAAGAACTAGGTCGTCGGCGAGATGACCGCGTTAGTAGATGCATCACTTAGCCGGTAACACTATCTCTTACCACCGGATCGGGTTGGCAGTGCTGTGTATTCCTTCAGCCAAATGGTCGTATTTTATTGGTTTTTAGTTCCCTTGTGGGAGAGGGATGGGGTAAGGGGAGGGGTTTGGGGCGGCAGGGATAACTCAAACGGGACGCCAGCGGCAACTCATAGCCAGCCAGTTCACTGCTATTTCAACTTTAAACCTGTCAACGTCTGAGATGTATCCGCGTGCCACAAGGAAAGCTGAAGCGTGAACAGTCTTACACACAAGCAGGGGCGTCGATCCAGTTTGAAATGAATGAATTTATATATACATACATATATGTATGTATGTATGTATGTATGTATGTATGTATGTATGTATGTATGTATGTATGTATGTATGTATGTATGTATGTATGTATGTATGTATGTATGTATGTATGTATGTATGTATATGTATGTATGTATGTATGTATGTATGTATGTATGTATGTATGTATGTATGTATGTATGTATGTATGTATGTATGTATGGTATGTATGTATGTATGTATGTATGTATGTATGTATGTATGTATGTATGTATGATGTATGTATGGATGTATGTATGTATGTATGTATGTATATGTATGTATATTATCTATATATATATATATATATATATATATATATATATAATATATATATATATATATATATATATAATATATATATATATATATATATTTATTGACATTAATATATATATATATATATATAATATATATATATATATATATATATATAATATATATAATATATATATATATATATATATATATATATGTATATATAATATATATATACTTATATGTGACTTGAAATACATATAAATGTTTTAGTAAATATAAAGCACAATTAATTGTTGGTCTGGTGCTAATTCTAAAATAAACTAAGGCCTTTATGTTATGCTATTTAAAATACTTATGTTGGCTACATGTATTTGAATAGGGGCCGTGGCTCACCCCAATCGCGCACACACGCGGGTTTAGAGGGTACACTTTGGACCCATAACTGCCTAGCACGTAATTGCCTGATTCACAGAGTGACAACATGCAGAGGTTACAGGGGTGCCTGTCTTGGACTTTCCAATCCCGCCTTTTTGCAAAGAAATTTGTCATCACTCAAATGGGATCAAATTACACAAAGTGCAGGAATCTGCTGGTTCCGCCGTAGGCGATTCATATCCGACCAGGCTGTATTCCAAGGGGTGACAGGGCAAACACAAATTAATCATCTATGATGCGCTTGATGGCTAGTGCTTATTAATATATCAACACAAGGGTGCAAAATGATAGAACCCGACATGAAGAATATTTACTGGACTAAGATCAAGTTGCGCGCTGCGGCCAACCAAGCAATTTATCTGGTAATTTTCCACTGGGTAGTCGGAAGTTTATATCTGAACAGCTATATTAATTTTACTACTAGACTGATGTAGGTTTTTAGGAGAGAGGAGTGATCAATTTCGCTATATGCCTGTAAATTTGTTTTTTAAACTGAAAAAGTGGGGGGTATTTCCTATGCTGTCCCCCAGGCTGAAAAGTGGGGGAACGCATCCCCCCGTCCCCCACCGATCGACGCCCGTGCTCATTATTTTGGTTGGCCGCTAAATATATATATCCGGAGACCAGATGGCCCCCAAATATTTTGGCGAATTTTGACCCCTGCTGATAAGAATCCGGGGATTCATGTTGAACTTCACAACAGATCAGCCAATGTGTAAGCTAATGGGAATAATCGTTGCAGTTCCAATGCTGTTTCCCGACGTATTTATTGTTTATTAGTTCTCTGAAGTCGGGCCCTGTCAAGACACAACCGTCTTCCATAGGCGACACCCCGGCGATACTTCGGTAATCTTATACTTAACTGACCTAAATTATTACGGCCTTTACCGATACTTCTCCATGCAACACAACCGGTGCCAAGTAGTCGACAACTTCGATCAATCAAGCGGGAAAATGGGACAGCACGGCCGTATCCCGTATCTCTCTGGGGCAAGTTTTGACACCGAGCGAGAACAGCGGCGCCGCCGCGAACCTATGCGCTAGCGGGTACTCACCTAAAGCCGCGAGCAGCGCCCACTTCAACCAACATCTTTGCAACGCCATTTCTATCGGGTAAACGTTATTTCGAAGGTAGTCCGAACCACACTGTATACGGACGATCGGGCCAAGCGAACGTTGTTACCGTTGCGACTCGGACAGATCACCTCGGTAAAATCACCGACTGCAATCACTCCACCTAAGCCTTCTACGCCGCCGACTGTTCATATGACCTGGTGAATCATGGCGCACTGGAAGTTAGTCATCATCCTGCCAGGGGTCGCTGCTGCTGATTACGTCAGTGCCAGGCAGCATGCTGTAGCCCTGGTTGATCCATGGAAAAACTCGGAATTATTGTATCTGTATGTGTGAAAACAAATTGTTGTCTATCTGGGTCATCTGGATTATCTCCCGTGGATTGCAATCGATACAATTACTCTGAAAAACGAATCAAAGGCGGCAATCTCGAAGCTCTCCGCGAAACATTTGGCTTCAATTTTGCAACAATTTTTTGTTTGTATGGAATCATAAGGTAAATGTGTATTCCCTATGATCCCAGTGTTTGTTTGTAGTAATCGAAATATCGCACAATAATTCATTCTGACGCTTGTTTCGACCAAACATACACTAATCCAAATAAAAGGTCCGCCTAATATCAGTATGTGCCATCTCTGACGTCACGAATGGGCATCAAGAAAGCGCAGCAAAAATAGCATTTTCCAAAAGGTTAGGTGTCATAGTAAAAAATGCGGCATTTCAAATCCATTGATTTGTTTACATAGAGCGATGTAGTAGCATGCATTATAATATTGATACAAGCAACGGTGTGTTTTTATTTCTCTAAAATACCCTCATCGACAAACGGCAAAATTAAACTCCTCTTATCCTAAATAATTTGTAATGTAAAATAAAAAACAATTACCAGCAAGAACAATACAGCAGATGGATTTAACATATTTGTTCAAACGTAGGCAAAAATTAGCTGCTGAGATATTATCAGTAAATGATGCTTCATTTAACGACTATCTAAACGATGAAATTAATAAGGCATGTTCTTAAAGTCAGTAAGTAAAGAAGAATTAGTTAGTAAGATCATCAGTGGATGTAATAACAAAACCTTAACATATGGTAATGATATAAATATGAATATCATAAAGTTATGCAATCCATTTCTACCCCATTTTTAGATGAATATCACCACTTCGCTCATGTGTGTTATTTACAGATCTACCCACACGTCCACTGTCTGCGCAACGCTTCGAAAAAATACTACACCAATTCTTGGTTTTATTATTTAAACAAATGCTACGGGTAAGTCATGGAAGGAATCGGCAAGCCACCGACCTTCCAAAAGCTGGCGCTCGAGTCGTTTACGATTGTACTTGGTCCTATCTGTATTATGTAATAGGGATAGGATCTAGTATAATCGTAAACGATTTGACCGGACGTGGGGAGGAGGATGTGTGATATCCCAAAGTGTTCCAACAGGGAAGGAGTTTACTCTCCTCCCAACCATGGTTACAAAAGGTAAATTACAAAGACACCTAACATTTAACATTCGTTAATTATGAATCACGTCACAGTCTTCAAGGCTTATCGGCCGTTTCGTTAATTCATAGATATAAATGTAGAGGGATCGTCGACTCGTGATGTCAGCCTGATGTAGCATTTCAAAAGATTGGGAATGACAAAGACCGATGAATGAAGGAACATATTTATTGTTTACGTTGCGCGGTCCGATGACAGCTTTATTCCTTCAACCGTGACAAGCATAACAATAATTATTTAATATCTGCACGGCTCATTTTGACCAGAGTTCCTTACTGGTGTATCCATAACTCTATTAAGATAATAAATACACATTCCGTTAAATGCGTGCAAATAAATAGTTTGAAAGTTGCTTTTGATGAAGTGCTACGGTACACTTTTCAGGTGAAGCTGGAAAGCCAGGTTTCTTTGGGGGCAGAGTTGGTTTTCCTGGTACCTATCATAAGTGTAAACAGTACAGTATAGTACACAAGTATAATAAGAACACCTAAGCACACATCTACTGGACAACATGATTGTTTTAAGAGAAATGTTGTTAGTTTTCCAAATAATAAAAAATTATTTATGTATGTTACCTTTTATAATTCCATGCATTTACCCATAAATCATGCCTATTATGGATAACTTGACATGTGAAACGTCATGAGTCATGGCAGAATTACGATTAAATGTAAGCATTGCTATTTCCGTTGCCTGTGCATAAAGTCAAAACCGCTCGAAAAGTCCGATTGGATAGGGAATGTTTCAAAAGAACGTGGGTTCGCCCCTAACATAAATACTCGCTTACTCACGCACTTACCTTCTTACTTACTAGTTGTGTTGTCGTCACGATAAATATTATCCGTGTCTGACAGACTGGAGAGACGAAATATACACACATCTATCGCATTTGATTACATCCTTAAAGACCCGTCTCTAGGAGATTTCCGCTTCTACTGGTCTTCAGACAACGTCAGTGACCTGCCTTCATTACTCTTGCCAAAATAGATAATAGTGCACGAATGACCAAACAGGAGCTAGGACCTAGATTGGATTGCGAGCAATGCGGAAAACAAATTCTTGATGTGTCGCAAGGACGTACCACGTGTAGATTGCTTCCTGGTCACACAGAGATCAACAATAACATGAGCATTAACGGAAATTTGCAATTAAGCAGAGTATGCCTATGCCACGTTGACAATGACAACTCCACACGTCAGTAATGTTGACTTAATTGCACAAATTGCCGAACAATACACAGGATTGCACGAAATGCTGACAAACGACCACATGGCGCGTTCCAGCTACGGCTTAACATCAATAACAGCCGGGCTAACATTGCCAAATAGATAATTGTGCATAACTGCATAAATTACCAAACAACAGATAGGTTCTAGATGGATTGCGAGCAATGCGGAGAGTTAACGTCTTGGCATGTTACAAGTTGCTTCCTGGCTGTGCGCAGATTAGCAACGAAATTAACATAATCGGATATGTGCAATTAAATAGGACAAATCGTATGATAAATTACCTGTAGCAATTTAGATTATATTTAAGTGTTAGGATACAATATGGTGAACTGTTTACGTCATGGCGTTTTATGTTTTACCACAATCGTTGCTACCAAGCTAGCCACATTAAGAGGATAAATAAACATGGCCTACGTCATTACAAAGAGTTTACAATTATCAACGAATCCAACAATACGTAAATGTTTGACCGAATTGCGAACAAACAAAAGCAATATGAATATGTCAGAACGAATGATACATGCGAGACATTAAACCAATTGTTTATTACTATAAAATCAAAACAAATCAAATATGGTATTTATGCCTACGCGTAGCAACACTTCGGATGCAATAAAGACAACGGCACTAACAATAACACAACAGGAAAAGGTACAGGTTTGCGAAAACAACCTACTAAGAAGAATCGTGGGCGTTAATAGAGCGGATAAGACAAGAATGAATGAACTGAAAATGGAGATTGGAGTGAAGGAAAGTTGTAAGAAGAAATTGGTGAGGGTTAGGTTGATCATATGGAATGAATCGGACTTCTAAAACTGTCAAAAAGAGAGCAGATGTCCAGACGGTGTAGGGGAAAAGGACGGCGATGGGGGATTGCATAAAAGGATACCAAGCAAGCGTGGGAGAAAAATGGAGAAAAAGAGCAACATACAGAAAGAACTGGAAATTGTTGATAAACAACGTTTGGATGGATGGATTTATTTAATATAAAATGTAAACATTGTACAAATATACATAAGATATAAATACAAAGTACATTAAATATAGGGATGACATCAAAAAGTGCAAGCACTTATTTCCATTGTGGTCCATAGAAGGGGACGTAGTGAAAAAAGGAAGAAAATAGACAATGGAAACTGAAATCATGGTCAAACCATCCTTGACAACAGGACTGCTAAGAGAATAACAACAATAAAATGCAATTTGACCCTAGTGTAGTAACCGGGCAACTGTTATATTGAATTGTCAGTAGCCACTATCCATCACGCACATGGAGAATGATGACATATCAGCTGCCCTGTCATCCCTTTGGCTGCATCCAGCGACAGAAGTGGATAATTCCTTACTTAATCCTATTTGCACGATGATTTCTTTGCGAAATTGTAGGACTGGGAAGGGAAATCTTACACAAGTATCCTCATACCCACTGTTCTTTGTGACTTTATGAATCAGGCAGCAAGTTATTGTTCCTCCGGTTCCCACCATCCTAATTCTCCAGGAATTAGTGGGGGTGTGACCACCCTCTGACTACGCCACTGGATCCGGACATTTACCAGAGAACATACAATGGAACGCTCTTTATATGCTTCATCGAGTTGATCTCAACTGCGACACCACAAACACTTCCATTTACTACGTTGCTGTAGTTGATTAATTAATTAATTAATTAATTAAGAGGAATGCTATTCATCTACTAGCTCTTCCATTCTATAGAGACGTACCAGAGGCCTATTGAGCATCGCTGTTGGTGTTCCTCGCGTACCGAGAAGCCGTCCATATAAAAGGCCGAACGGTAATTCAATGATTCAGTTTGTTCTGAAAACGTGTCACGAAGCTGTGAATTTTAGCTCTCTCTAGCGAATCTGCAGATTTACTTCCCTGTGAAGGTAGGTTGATGTATTGTGGCTTTAGTTTGCAGTGCTGTGCTTTACACGGCTTGTTTGTGTGCCAGTTGATTTGTGGACGATTCTGACAAATGTCATTACGCAGAAGGTTATGGGAGAAACTCACGAAGAAGATTTGCTTGGTACGCCTCGAACTAATTGTAAATTACTAACGTCATAAAGATATATTAAACCCTTAGCAAAACATTCTATAGACTTCTACATATTTTATGAGGTATATAGGTTTCTATAGAATATTCCATAGACCACAATAGATTTTTTCTAAAGATTTTATAAGGTCTATATTTTTCTATAAAATTATTTAGATTTTTCTATATATTTTAGGGTTCTATAGTTTTCTGTAGAAT
>JAODUO010001802.1:65000-79032 GCA_025642075.2 Ridgeia piscesae
GTGGCCCCCTTTGCCTATAGGGCCCATTTGCCTACACCATTCATATTTAGAAATATGATGGCAGAATCGTTAGCACATTTTAGGTAGAGTATGTAATATGATTGAATGAACTAAATTACACATTTAACAATGTTACATATTGATATAAATCAAGAATAGTAGTTTCGCACCGAATGCTGCCCATAACATGCTGGCCCCAGCGGATGCCAACACGGACATGGCAACAAATGTCGATGTCAACGGTGCGGAACCTCAACAGCATACAGCTGTTCCCATCACGACCACGGCCGTGTCGCCCATCCCCAAAGTGGCCGGCCATACAGCCAGGAAATGCCACGGTCGCGGGAATACCTGTATTATTACGCTGAGTTCATACAAAAGGTAACTGGAACAGAAGAAGAAGACCAGCAACAAGTCGGCAAATGACGAGCCACGGCCAAGCACGAGTGGACAAGCTGGAAGCAGGTTGAAGTCCACCAAGCCAATAGACACATCTCGACCAAATCGAATTCTGAAGACGCGACACCATGCTTGCATTGGTGCGGTCTATTTTCAAACAGTATAGTCGCGAGAAATGCATGGATAAAGTGTGGTGTATGCAAAGCGTGGGCGCACGAGGACTGTGAAGGCGATGAAATTACATGCGAAATGTGCGATGATCAGTGACTTCAGCTAATGTTTCAAAAGGGTGCCCACTTTGCCTTCCCGTTTTTTAAGGGTTCATTTTTGGGTGGTATTTTTGAACGCCCATTGTCAATATAAAATAAAATCGTTTTGCATCACTACTTTACATGTTTTTAGTTAATAATGTTTATGAAAACAAAATTAATTTGTTTATTTCAAAAATCTGTGCGGCTTTTAGCTTAGGTGGCCCACTTTGTCCGACCTTCCCCTACAACTATATTATGATAGCTATAATTGTGTAGGCATAATTTAATGGATCATATTTTTTACGGTTTACCAATCGAAATATTTATTGAATGTCGCTGTTTAATCATAAATCCGACCACTTTTAAAGAAACCGTCACTGGACAAAGACACCCTGAGCAGTTACCGACCTGTGAGTAACCTCACTCAATTATCCAAAGTAATTGAGAAAGTCGTCGCGCTTAGGATAATGACGCATGTATCTGATCAGCAAATGGTTGAGTGCTTTCAGTCTGTGTATCGGATAAACAATTTGGCAGAAACTGCGCTGTTGTATGTTACAAGTGCCGTCAAAACAGCAATGGACAAAAATAAAAGGAACCATCTTGCTTCTCGTGGATTTCAGTTCCGCCTTCGATACGATGAACCATAACATCTTACTTAGGCGGTAACGTTTGCGTTACGGCTTTGTTGTCAAAGCATTGGACTGGTTGACATCTTATCTGAAAGAGAGGACACAGCGAGTGGTAATCGGTGACCAGTCGTCGAGTACAACTACTCTAACGACAGGTGTCCCGCAAGGCTCTGTCCTTGGGCCACTGCTCTTTTCATTATAGGTTCAACCTATCGGTGACATCATACGAGCCCATGGACTATTCTTCCATCAATATGCCGATGGTTTACAGGTATATACTCATTTTGACTTGACCCATTCTGCATTAGTGGCTGCAGTCAAGCAAATGGAAGATTGTTTAGATGAGGTAAAAGTCTGGATGGCACGGAATTCTATGTTCATGAACGATGGCAAGACACAATATCTTCCGATTGTGCCTAAGTCTGCAAATGTAATCGTGGATAAAAGTGTGATTCGCGTTTGTGAGGCTACAATTACGGCTTCGCTTTGTGTTCAGTGTCTTGGTGTTTGCATTGATAGGCACCTTGACATGAAGAAGCAAGTATCGCAAACTATCAGTGCTTGTTCTTTCTACCTGCGAAACATTAATCAAATTAGCCGCTTTCTCCCCAGACCGACAAAGGAACGCGTTGTCAATGCCATTATCACATCACGGCTTGACTACTGTAACGCGCTCTGATACGGTACGTCTGCTATTAACATCGCCCGTCTACAGCGAATACAAAACACGGCTGCCAGGTTGATTATGCGTAGCCCGCGTAGCAACGGTGCCACACCCTTGTTACGGGAACTCCACTGGCTGCCCATTGTGTGCAGAGTTGATATTTCAAGCTACTTGTATTCACTTACAAAGCCATGCACAACGACGCGCCAGTGTCTTTATGTGAACTCGTGTGCCCGTATCAACCGACAAGAACACTGCGCTCTGCGAAAAATAACATACTAGAAGTGAAGCGTACCCGTACCAAAGCTGGTGACTGCTCGTTCGGTGTCGCTGCTGCGTCCCTATGGAACAATTTACCAACGGTCATTAAGACTTGTGACAATCTGACCAGCTACAAACGTCTACTGAAGACACATATTTTTCGTATCGCATATTAGTGTAATTCGACATGAACATTATTAATTTGTTTACTAGATTATTTGGTAATATTATCAATACATAATTATACACGAATTTATTGGCATTATTGTTACGTAATTATTATGATTATTATTATTTTACAGTTTTAACATATACAAATCTAGTTATTACTAATAATTGTTATACCAATACCGTCATTTATCAGTCTCATTGCAATGTAATTATACACTAGACCGGTTATTATGTGTTTTTATGACTAATACGTAATTTATTTATATATTTAAAAGTGCTACGCTATTTAATATCGTACTAATTTTATTTATTTATATACCTATACATATTTTTACATTTATTTTAAAACACTAATATTTGTCTTATTGTATACATATATCTGTTTATGTCTTTTAAATTGTAATATGTTGTGAAGCGCCACGAACGATTATGGATGTGGCGCTATACCAAATAAATATACTATTATTATTTATTATAAATAACAACTACACGGTTACGGTTTTGTGGAGGGGTGAGGTTGCCAACAGGTGCGGCACTGATGTCAGCACCACATCTTTACATTTCGGCAATATAAGGCAATGGTCGAGTTGATCCTCCGCCAGTACAACTGATGAGGTTTGATTACCCGAAAACGTCATTGTACAGGGAAGATAATACATTCCTGCGGTCCAGACATTACCCTGCATGGTAGACGTCGAGTTTCATGGGATGAATGTATTGGTCATCGACATTGATTATTGAATGCATTTAATAACCCAGCTTGTTTTTACCTAAATAACTCCAGTGTTGCGTTTGGTTTGGACATATCCTCTCAATATTAAGAACGCCACTAGTTCTGACCATTGTTCTGACCTCGACAAATTGCAGGTCGGGCCGAGCCCTTGAAGACAAACACAGTGGGGATACAATGACCCATCGGGTATAACGTTCTCCTAATAATGGAAAATGTTGTGCACGCCATAATAGAGTCGCTTCGTCAGCATGTATCTCTTAGCTGGCATGGGATCCTCTCGTTTCCCATAGGTGGAAAGCATATTAATAGCTACAATACATATTCAATGTTATTGCTTGGTGTACTGGTATCACGTGGCCTCCGGGCTCAGATTGTAACCAAAAGGGTCATGGGAGAATTACGATGATTAAATGTAAGCATTGCTATTTCCGTTGCCCGTGCATAAAGTCAAAACCGCTCGAAAAGTCCGATTGGATAGGGAATGTTTCAAAAGAACGTGGGTTCGCCCCTAACATAAATACTCGCTTACTCACGCACTTACCTTCTTACTTACTAGTTGTGTTATCGTCACGATAAATATTATCCGTGTATGACAGACTGGAGAGACGAAATATACACACATCTATCGCATTTGATTACATCCTTAAAGACCCGTCTCTAGGAGATTTCCGCTTCTACTGGTCTTCAGACAACGTCAGTGACCTGCCTTCATTACTCTTGCCAAAATAGATAATAGTGCACGAATGACCAATAAGGAGCTAGGACTCAGATTGGATTGCGAGCAATGCGGAAAGCAAATTCTTGATGTGTTGCAAGGAAGTACCACGTGTAGATTGCTTCCTGGTCATACAGATATCAACAATAACATGAGCATTAACGGAAATTTGCAATTAAGCAGAGTATGCCTATGCTACGTTGACAATGACAACTCCACACGTCAGTAATGTTGACTTAATTGCACACATTTCCCAACAATACACAAGATTGCAAGAAATGCTGACAAACGACCACATGGCGCGTTCCAACGTGGGCTTAACAACAATAACAGCGGAACTAACATTGCCAAATAGATAATTGTGCATAACTGCATAAATTCCCAACAGATAGGTCTAGATGGATTGCGCGCAATGCGGACAGTTAACGTCTTGGCATGTTACAAGTTGCTTCCTGGCTGTGCGCAGATTAGCAACGAAATTAACATAATCGGATATGTGCAATTAAATAGGACAAATCGTATGATAAATTACCTGCAGCAATTAAGATTATATTTAAGTGTTAGGATACAATATGGTGAACTGTTTACGTCATGGCGTTTTATGTTTTACCACAATCGTTGCTACCAAGCTAGCCACATTAAGAGGATAAATAAACATGGCCTACGTCATTACAAAGAGTTTACAATTATCAACGAATCCAACAATACATAAATATTTGACCGAATTGCGAACAAACAAAAGCAATATGAATATGTCAGAACGAAGGATACATGCGAGACATTAAACCAATTGTTTATTACTATAAAATAAAAACAAATCAAATATGGCATTTATGCCTAAGCGTAGCAACACTTCGCTTCTTGATCATCTGATCAGTTACATTTAGAGAGCATGTGATAGTCACAATCATAACAAACGCAATCAAAGAAATAATTCTAAATTAAATATAGTAGAACGACATAAAGCCGCGTTCGTTAGTATTAATGGAGAGAAATGGTGGAATCAAATACATTCATACATGCAGGCATGCAGTACGGGTTATCAGTTTAAAGTATAATTATATATAATATATATATATATATATATATATATATATATATATATATATATATATATATATATATATAAACAATTTTCCTACAAGAATATGAACGTTTGAATTAAAGTTTGTATTAATACTACTACTCAGTCTAGTTATTACTTATATACTTATTATTAGGTAAAGTATAATTATGAATCCATTATACAGAGCAACCTTATGTAAAGATTGCAACACTTTTCAGTTGTGTTTACGTAGCATAAATGGATTATAAAGTGTTAACAGGGAACGCAAGCCATACGTTTTTAACTTATTCTCCTTCAAACCCTACAACGTTGTTCATGATTGCGCAGAATTTATGTACTCATAGGCTCTCAAATACTGTATATGGCTCACTTTGGTGTATTATGAATTAGTATTGTCTATGTTTGTTCACTCTGCATTTCTCCAGTTCTTTCAAATGCATAAACGAATAACTAGCTATAGACAGTGATTGGTATTTGCGTACGAATAGTCTTCGCGCATTAATTTCAATGTGGCTGGATGCTTCCAAAAGAAGTCAAGATGGTACTCGTTTGAACATATGTGCCAGGGAGTAAAATGGAAAGCGTCTTGACCAGTCCTGAGGACTGGATATACGTTACTTTGACCAGTCCTGAGGATTGGATAGAACTTGGGGAGACCGCGGCTAGTTGTGACACATTCCTTACACTACATCTCCCAAACTTACTGACAAAACCCATCTCAAACACCAACAATAATTAAGCATTCCTACCTTAACATAATATGATGAGCCTTTGGCGTTCAAACAACAACGTTGCTGCTTATTACAATGTATAAATTCACTACAGGATATTTCAATTACCCAGTGCAATCAAGTAGACAATTTGCTTTGGTTATAGTGAGGATTACAGCAAGGGTTTGGAGGCATATCGAAGGGGTGAGAGAAGACAAATACATATCACGTAAACGTAAAGCTTATGTATTACCCCGGCACTCATGGATGCAATAAAGACAACGGCACTAACAATAAAACAACAGGAAAAGGTACAGATTTGCGAAACCAACCTAGTAAGAAGAATCGTGGGCGTTAATAGAGCGGATAAGACAAGAATGAATCAACTGAGAGTGGAGATTGGAGTGAAAGAAAGTTGTAAGAAAAAATTGGTGAGGATTAGGGTGGCATGGGATGGTCATATGAAATGAATCGGACATGTAAAACTGGCAAAAAAGAAAGCAGATGTCCAGACAGTGGAGGGGAAAAGGTCGGCGATAATGGATTGCATAAAAAGACACCTAGAAAGCGTTGACAAACAACGTAGTGAGAAAAAAGAAAAAGGAAGAAAATAGACAATGGAAACTGACGATAGAGATGCTAAGAAAATAACAACAATAAAATGGAATATGACCTTAGTCTAGTAACCGGGCAAGTGTTATTTTTAATTGTCAGTAGCCACTATCCATCACGCACATTGAGAATGAAGACACATCCGTTGCCCTGTCATCCTTTGGGCTGCAGGCAGCAACATAAGTGGATAATTCCTTGCTTAATCCTATTTGCACGATGATTTCTTTGCGAAATGGTAGGACTGGGAAGGAAAGTCTTACACAAGTATTCTCATATCCTCTGTACTTTGTGACTCTATGAATCAGGCAGCAAGTTATTGGTCCTCCGTTTCCCACCATCTTAATTTTCTGGAAATTTGTGGGGCATGATCCCCCTCTGACTACACCACTGGATCCGGACATTTGCTAGGGAAACACATGCCATGAAGAATTCACCCCCGCTTGGTCTATCAATGTTGGTATGCCTCACAAGGCTTGGCTCACTTTGTTTGTCACATACAATGAAACATTGTTTAGCTGCTTCATCGTGTTGATCTCTATTCATCTCACCTTCCCCGTGGCCAATCGCAGCCAACTCATAATGCGACACCACAAACACCATATACAATGTCGTTGTGGTTGATTAATTAATTAATTAAGAGGAATGCTATTCATCTACTAGTTCTTCCATTCTATAGAGACACACCAGAGGCCTATTGAGCATCGCTGTTGGTGTTCCTCGCGTACCGAGAAGCCATCCATATATAAGGCCGAACGGTAATTCAATGATTCACTTTGTTCTGAAAACGTGTCACGAAGCTGTGAATTTTAGCTCTCTCTAGCGAATCTGCAGATTTACTTCCCTGTGAAGGTAGGTTGATGTATTTTGGCTTTAGTTTGCAGTGCTGTGCTTCACACGGCCTGTTTGTGTGCCAGTTGATTTGTGGACGATTTTGACAAATGGCATTACGCAGAAGGTTATAAATTATGGGAGAAACTCACGAGGAAGATTTGCTTTGTACGCCAAGAACTAATTGTAAATTACTAACGTCACTAAGATATATTAAACCCTTAGCAAAACATTCTATAGACTTCTACATATTTTATGAGGTATATAGGTTTCTATAGAATATTCCATAGACCACAATATACTTTTTCTAAAGATTTTATGAGGTCTACATTTTTCTATGAAGTTATTTAGATTTTTCTATATATTTTAGTGTTCTATAGTTTTCTGTAGAATACTATAAATCTTCTATAGATTTCATGGGGTTTATAGTTTACCATAGAATATTCTAAAGAAAATAATAATTTTTTCTATAGTTTACGATGTCTACAAAACGTCGATAAGAACAAATGTAGTCGAATATGACGTGTCTATATCGAATACTATCTAGCCTTGTTTCATGTTTGTGTTCTGTTGTAGAAATGGCAGCTTTGTGGACAGCAGCGAAGATGCCGACACTGGTATACATGCTACTCGCACTGTCGGGTGTAATTGCATACAAGACCACAGGCCGTGCAACATTGGCACCGAGCGAGATGACACAGGAGACATCGACGTCCGTCTACACCAATGATGTGGTCAACGGGGAACGAAATACTGAAGTGCTTTTCGGTGAACAAACCGGAGGGCCGGAAGTGACGTTGACCGAAAACAGCGATGGTTTAACGAAGTTTTTCCATGCTCTTGTACGAAAATTGGCACCGTTGACTTCAGACATTGGCAGTAAGACACCAAGGCCCGTCGACATTAACATCAGAAAGAGATACAACGGTTGGTTGGTGAGATCGCGAATCTTTCGCTCGGACCTCGGCAAACGCAGCTTTGTACGAGAGTTGGCACCTTTGGCTTCAGACATTGGCAGAAAGACGCCAACGACCGTCGACAGTGATATCAGAAAGAGGTACAACGGTTGGTCAGTGAGATCGCGATTCTTTCGCTCGGACCTCGGCAAACGCAGCATTCGTACATCGAGTGAGCGCGTACACGTTTAACAGTCTTCCGGTAGAGATAACATTCGTTTTATGCAATGACAATTTGTTATCATGAAACAAGGTATTATTGTTTCCAATACATTCTCCTGTGTACATATGTCAGCACAACCACATCTTACCACCAGCAACATTGTCAATGTTGGTTTCACCAGAGGGCAAGAGCAGGCTCGACCCTTCAGACGTGATCGACGTATATTTTGACGTTTTATTCCTCCGTGATTACGACTACCATGTACTCAACATTACTAAGGAATATTAACAATACAATTGTATTGCCCTAATATGAGGTCACTAAAGTCAGTGGCTCAGTGTTAGGCTTACAATTGTCTTCTGTATATAACTTGCCTATGCAAAACATAATAAAGTGTATTATATTTTTCACTTTATTCTCACTGTTATCATTTCACCAACCAACGAATGATTATTGCGTTACTTAATTTATAAACCGGTGTCACATACGTCTGATCATAGGTACGCACGTTGTG
Source organism: Ridgeia piscesae (assembly GCA_025642075.2). Classification (NCBI taxonomy): domain Eukaryota; kingdom Metazoa; phylum Annelida; class Polychaeta; order Sabellida; family Siboglinidae; genus Ridgeia; species Ridgeia piscesae. The sequence continues at coordinate 73,676 of JAODUO010001802.1, forward strand.
TTTGTAAATCACACACACGCACTCACACACGCACTCACACACGCACGCACACACGCACGCACGCACACACACACATATATATATACATAAATTTTACATATATTATATATATACGTGTATATATGGATATGTTAGGACATGTATAATATATATATATATATATATATATATATATATATATATATATATATATATATATATAGTTTTATATATTATATATATATATATATATATTATATATATATAAAGTTATATATATATATATTTATATATAATATATATATATATATATATATATATATATATATATATATATATATATACTAGTAATTTAGTGATTTTCCACTGGTAATCGGAAGTTTATGCATGAACAGGTGTATTAATTTCTAGACCGATGTAGGGTTATTGTACAAGAGAGGAGTGATCAGTCTCGCTATATACCTGTACATTTGTTTTTAACTGAAAAAGTGGAGGGACATTTCTTATGCTCTCAGGCCGAAAAGTGGGGGACGCATCCCCCCGTCCCCCACCAATCGTCGCCCGTGTCTACAATATCGCGTTTCTCCGGTTTAACACATGGTTTTTAAGCAGTCTTAATATACGATTCCATGCGATTCGCTTGCAATATCGACCACGAAGGATTTTTCTGTTATCAAACGCCATATGCAGCAGTTCGGCTAAGCACAGTGCATTCACGTATTCTAAGCTAAACGAACTATATGAAGCACGGCCTCCATATTGCCTTACCTATGAGTAACCTACAGGATCGCTAAGGGCGCTGATACGCAACTCGGGCCTGTGACGTAATTGCGCTGTTTACGCGCTGTTTATTGTTTTTCAGTTCATCTTTGAATTCTTTTAGATTCCTACTGCTATATATATATATATATATATATAATATATATATATATATATATATATATATATATATATATATTCCTAAAGCAGTATGGAATTAAAAAATATAAATAATTAAATAAATAAATATTATATAATATATATATATATATATATATATATATTATATATATATATATAATATATATAATATATATATATATATATATATATATAATTTATATATATATATATATATATATATATATATATATTTATACAGTAGAACTAAAAGAATTCAAAGATGAACTGAAAAAAACTATATATATATATATATATATATTATATATATATATATATATATATATATATAATATATATATATATATATATATATATATATATATACATACATAGAACGTGCTGGATTTAATGAATGGATACGAAGTAAATAAGTGCTGCCATCTCACGCAGTAGCAAATATAAAATGAGACTAAAAACTTTAACAATGAAAAATTTACATTTCTGTTTATATTGTGTGTGACTTTAACAAGATTTAACAAGATTTAACAAGCTTGCCACCTTGAGATTCAACTCTGGATGGCAGGTGAACTAAGCCATTTGGCTTATCGAGAGTCCAACCTATCTATCTAAGTATACCCCGCCCGTCTTAGGTATATGTCGATTTTATTTTTAAATATATTAACACTACTAGCACCTACACAATCAGCTGATAATCTGTTCCATTCGTTTACTGTTCTTTGTGAAAATGAAAATTTTCTAATATCTAGTCTACACTGCTTCTTTGCCAATGCAACTCCATGTCCTCTAGTCCTTCTCTCTTCCTTGACTGTGAAAAAAATAAAACACCTCAATCTGATCTCCTCTCAATCGTCTGGTTTCTAATGTTGTTAAACCACATTCTTTTAGACGCATTCCATAACTAACATTCCTGAGTTTTTGTATCATTTTGGTTGCTCTCCTTTGTACTCTTTCTAGCATATCAATATCCTTCTTGTGATATGGCCTCCATGCTTGTATACAATATTCTAAGTGAGGCCTAACTATTGTTTTATACAGCGGTATTATTAGTTCTTTTTCTTTGTTCGCTATATTTCGCCTAACTAATCAAAGAATTTGGTTTCCCTTCGCTGCTGCAATTCCACACTGCTCTGATACCTTTATGTCAGCACTAATAGCTAACCCTAAGTCCCTTTCCTTTAAGTTAGTATTTAGTACAGTACCACCCATTGTATATTGTGCATCTTCATTCCCATGTCCTGTGTGAAGTCACTTACACTTTCCAAAATTAAACAGCATTTGCCACTTCTCAGACCATTCTATCGACTTGTTCCCGTATAAGTTTAATTTTGAATAGTTTTATAATAATTATAGTATTGATGATAAAAAGGATATCCTTACTTAGTCTGCTATTTCAAATTCGCCCTGAGTACCAATCAGCGTCTCTACTCTATTTGAGGTAAAGCTGCCCTGGCGGTAACATTGGCTGAACATAAATTCCCCAGGCGGATTGATGGCCTAAAAGTGCTGCCACCTCATGGCGTCTGGGTAACCACCGAGTATAGGGAATAATGTGCTCGTTTACGAATGCGCCTATTCGTGCCCGTCCGCGTGTGCGCGTGAGATGGCAGCACTCATTACCTCGTAAACAGACACTCAGCGAGCAACCTGACCTGGAACGTACACATTGATGAAATAACACGAAAAGAAGGCAAGAGGCTGTTTCTACTGCTACAACTCAAACGATCAGGCATTCCCGCTGAAGACCTTCTGACGGTATATACAACGGTGGTTCGGCCTACTCTGGAATACGCATGTCCAGCACGGTCGACCTCACTCACATTGGGTCTCCAAAGTGATATGGAGCGTGCACAAATACATGCTATGAACATCATATACCCGAACATTCCCTATATCGAAGCATTAGCGAATGCACAGCTGACTTCTCTGAAATAGACACGTGCGCAGTTGTGTGAAAATTTCTTCACACAAATCGAACAGCCGCAGCACAAACTGCATAAGCAACTACCAAAATCAAGGAACCACAACACATAATACACAATGCCGTACTCGATACTCTTTACCCAGAGTAAAAACCAACAGGACCAAGAACTGTTTCATTAACTGGTGTCTGTTCAACCAAAATAACTCACAGAGACAAATATTGTAAAGCCTTAATTTATTTTTTAGATCTATTTATTTTAATGTTTTAAACCATTTATTATTTTTGTATAAGTTTAGTCAAATAATGACATAAAATATGTTTTAATGTCTTAAATTATTTTAATTAGTCTTATGGATACATATCGTATATTCTCTACATTATAATTTATATTTACGCTAATGTCTTAAATTATATATTATTTGAATCTATTTTAACAAATATACTTTGCATGTTTTATGTATCCATTTCAATTTCTATGATTGCCCAGAGCGAGTGAAATAAACTATTATTACATTTCTTATTATTGCGGGGTGATACAGTATTATAACGAAAAGACTGATTTGTGAGTTTAATTTGCCAATACTGTTGTTATATTTTATTTGCATGTTTTTGGTAAGGTAAAATATGGATATTTTTGCTTCTAAGGGGTGTTCATTTTGAACAAGGTATACATTTTATTACACGCACACGCACACGCACACCACAACACGCACACGCACACGCACACGCACACGCACACGCACACGCACACGCACACGCACACGCACACGCACACGCACACGCACACGCACACGCACAGCACAGCACAGCACAGCACAGCACAGGCACAGGCACACGGCACAGGCACAGGCACAGGCACAGGCACAGGCACACGCACACGCACACGCACACGCACACGCACACGCACACGCACACGCACACGCACACGCACACGCACAGGCACACGCACACGCACACGCACACGCACACGCACACGCACACGCACAGGCACACGCACACGCACACGCACACGCACACGCACACGACACACAGCACACGCACACGCACACGCACAGGCACACGCACACGCACACGCACACGCACACGCACACGGCACAGGCACAGGCACAGGCACAGGCACAGGCACAGGCACAGGCACAGGCACAGGCACAGGCACAGGCACAGGCACAGGCACAGGCACAGCACAGCACAGGCACAGGCACAGGCACAGGCACAGGCACAGGCACAGGCACAGGCACAGGCACAGGCACAGGCACACGCACACGCACAGGCACAGGCACAGGCACAGGCACAGGCACAGGCACACGCACACGCACAGGCACAGGCACAGGCACAGGCACACGGCACACGCACAGGCACAGGCACAGGCACAGGCACAGGCACAGGCACAGGCAGGCACAGGCACACACAGCACACACAGCACGCACAGGCACAGGCACACGCACACGCACACGCACACGCACACGCACACGCACACGCACACGCACACGCACACGCACACGCACACGCACACGCACACGCACACGCACACGCACACGCACACGCACACGCACACGCACACGCACACCCACACGCACACGCACACGCACACGCACACGCACACGCACACGCACACGCACACGCACACGCACACGCACACGCACACGCACACGCACACGCACACGCACACGCACACGCACACGCACACGCACACGCACACGCCGAACACGCACACGACCACACGAACACGACACGAACACACACGAACACACGAAACAACACGCAACACGAACACACGAACACGACACGAACACGACACGAACAGCACGAACACACGAACACGCACGAACAGAACACGACACACGAACACGAACACGCGCACACGCGCACACGCGCACACGCACACGCACACGCGCACAACCGCACACGCACACACACGACACGCACACGCACACGCACACACGCACACAAACACGCACGCACACACGCACACACCACACACACACACACACACACACACACACACACACACACACACACACACACATACACACACACATAATAGATGTCATTGTTGTAGTCAAATAGTAATGCTAAGAACAGACTGTCTACTTATGTATTAATTTTAACTGTGTTGGTGAACACAAAAAACAAAGAAACAACAAATCCAATAATTTTCATTTCACCTTTTGTATATATAACTTGTAGTAGTGTAGTTAAATTTGCTTGTTACACGTATGCCATTATTGAAAGACTTCAACATCACAAGAACACCGTAAAACAGCAACTATAACAACGCACGTAAACATGGAGCGTATCGATCGGTTGCATTTGTGTGAATGTGGTCTGCCGTTTTCGCGCGGTCTGCCAGTTCGTGGCCCGCCTTTTAGTGTGCGCCTCTTCAGGTCACTCCCCAGTCTCCCGCCAGCTGTCACCCAGGGAGCATCCGTTAGCTGATAGATCTACTACATGATAAGTGATACGGATATCACAACATACTAATTGCTTGTAGCAAATGCGACGCTGTTGGGTCGTTTCTTACATGTATTTATCCGTTCTGATGAGAAAAGTTTTC
>JAODUO010001803.1:0-63541 GCA_025642075.2 Ridgeia piscesae
TTTTTTTTTCATTCATGTTTTTTTGTGAGGCAAATTCAAATTCTTGTGCTGTATCAGTTCAGATACTCATACAACATTGATACTAGGACATGTTACAGGCTTATAGTAAATGATGAATAATTAGCTATGATGAGACATAACTTTTTACTGTAAAAAAATCACTTTGCAAATTTGCAATATGATTGCCTTTATTGGTAGTTTCTTGAAATATTGGGACACACTGAGCAAACAAGAAGAAATATTAACAGACTAGCATAATATACTAGATGGAACGTGGACTTGTAGATATCCCACAAGATCACTTTATCCAATACAACACTAGATCTTCGGGTAAACACTCGGTAAACATTTGGAACCAGTTTCTTCTCCACCACAATGAGTGGAATTCTCTACCCTCAACCATTGTGTCGTGCAAATCACTAATGTAATTCAAAAAAAAATTAATTATCCAATGGTTTAGCAAGTAAGTCAGATGATCCACCATGCACATTAGCGTGATGTCTCAATATGACATTTTGCCAGTTAACAATATACCAGAGATGGAGTGAGTACAATACAAATGTACTCGAGTACGAGTACGATTACTTTGAACATGCATGAGGCGACTTTCATGGAATCCCTAGGTGTCATTCTTGTTCTGTTGTTGTGTCACTAATGTTCTAACTAATTACTGCTATCCACTATCCAGATGTTATTGTTATTAATAATTAGACGACTTTCTCAGGTATTGGATGAATCATTTAATGCTGTATTAATAATTTAATTTATGGTTTCTGAATCAAATACAAATAGGAGGCATTTAAAAATTTCAAATACACATGATCAAATACATTACAATAACACTTCAAAACCAGGGGGGCATATTCAAAAGAGTAGTATATCAGATGGGTCCAGACATGGGGTCAAATACATTTGTATTTGAAAGTATTTAAATACTTTTTAAAGATTTTTTTTTGATGTTTGGGAAATTTAAAAAGTATTTGTATTTAAATACTTTCCTAAAATATTTGACTTGTTCAAATATTTTTTAAATACATTGTTAGTATCAACATTTCTTTTCACTGTCACATGTAATGCCTGCCAAACTGATTACCTTTAATGCACTGCAACTTCACCCAACAATGCTAATTACTGATGAAGACACTTAACAGCAGGCTTCCCCCTGGCCCTGCAGTGACCACAACTTGTGTTTGCTCAGAGCCAGAGGATGGACCTAACAGTGACCATAGGTCAATATCCCCTTTTGTTCTTTAGTCAGGGTTCAATTTGGCACCAGGTTATTCTGGTTTCCTGGCTGACTTTGAAGTTGAGCCTTCCTCACAACATGGTAGCAATGATTAACAGTGTCTCTTCTGAGGGCAACATAGGCATCATATTATTATAGACCTCCTGGCGTAACATACAAACAATATATTTTGGCCTTTACCTCTGTCAATCAGTTGTCACTGTGATGCAGTTAGCAATAACAATACTCTCTAGCACCGGTGTGCCTGTCATCATATGAGCAAAACAGTAATTATGCCTATAAACTAGATGAAAAAAAAGAAAAATATTTGAAAAATATATGAACAAGTATTTGAAATACTTTTCAATGTATTCATATTTAAATACATTTACATTTAAAAAGTATTTGTAATCCCTCAAGAATATTTGTATTTAAATACATTTCAATGTATTTGACCCCATGTCTGGATGGGACAAACACAGAATGGTTGTGGATTTAGACAGGTTTACAGTTTGCACTTAATTAAACATAATAGACAGGGATTTAGCAGCTAACCGCCCAGACCCAGTCAGGATTCTGGATGTTGGAAATATGACCAGTCATCCACACCATACTGACAGAGCAAACAGTACAGGTGGGGCTGTAGCCTGGCTTCTAAAATTACAAAGCAAGATGTTAGGGGATGCTTATCTCCTGCAGTGCTTCTCAGGGACTGTCACAATATAACTTGTACTTTGTACTAAGCAGGAGGGTGAGGAGATGTTGCTTCTCTGGGAAGGGAAGGTATTAATTAGAGAAATCTGACTGAATATTTATTTAACTGAAATGCTCAACAGTAATGAAAATGAATACCTTGATTATTATTACATTTATTAGATTACTTTTAATATTGCCATTTTTATCTGTCTAATATAATATATTAGACAAGCAAATATTATTTGCTTGCAACTGTTCATATGAAAAAAATGTAATCGTGAAAAGTAATCGTGAGTACGATTACTTTGGTAATGTACTCGAGTACGAGTACGATTACTTTCCTTCGTACTCGAGTACGAGTACTCAAAAAGTACTCGTACTCGAGTACGAGTACAAGTACACGAGTACGATTACTCCATCTCTGGACTGGAGTGAAATGTTTGTAAGACGCAGTATTATTTTACCAATTATATATTCAATACCACATTTACCAACATTAGGAAATTGCATGACTGAGCACTGTCAACTCTAGTGCATAAACACTAAGTGATCATGTAATCAGTTATCAAACCTTAGTTTATGTAATATGTATCACCACACAAACATACACACATCTCTATTCAATGAAGACAGCAGCTGGAGCAGCATCACCATCTATCTATCTGTCAATAATAAAGGCAACTCAGTATCTGTCAGCTGTCAAATTAAGATCTTAGTGAGTGTATGTCATCTGCCAGAAAACTTCTGTACTCTATCCATGACCCGTTCCATCCTTACAGCCCCATTTGCTTTTTTTGAAAAATGTATCTCCTAATCCTGCCCTGGTTGTTGATATTCCCATTTCCAACACACTGCACCAAAGTAAAGGACACTGTTCACTATTACACTGTAACATATATGCTGCTTATTTGGCGCAGATTGAATGATCTTTTTTCATATAAAAACATAGTAAATTCAAACAGTCAATATTTAGCACTACGGCATGTCCTGTTTATTTATGGGGATGGAACCATGGCTCTAGCAAGAACGTCCGGCCAAGTCCTAGCGAACCCTGACAACATGGCTGTTTTCGGGTTAAAGGACGCAAGCAATTGGAGCTGCAGAAGACACTACAGCTGTATGTTTACCTGCAGATCCACCAGCCCATGGCAGACAGAAAGAGAGAATGGTGAATTACATCTTTGTCAGAACTCTGGCCTGGCCGCTGCCCACAATGACTGTCCATGTCGGAATTGCAGTCCTTGGGACAGATATGCCCAAGCTAATGAAACAAGATCTGCTTGTGTCAAGAGTCAGTTGATTTGTTCATAATCAATCCAACTGCTTATTTACAAATCAACTGATAATTTGTAAGGGCAGCAGTCAACAAGTGCTGAGTTTTAAACCCATATCTTGTTCTCCGCTGAGAGCAGAAGTTCCATCTTATGGCTGGTATACACTGGTATGACTCTCTGTACCCTTCGACCAAGCCTGCCATGGATCCACCAGGTAAAACTCTCTGTATATGGCCGACTTGGACACCTGAAATAAAATAAGGCCTAAATAAATATATCAACTATGTACAGTGGCGCAGTGGTTTAAAGCTTTGGACTCGGCTTCAGACTCTCAACTACGAGAACGAAACCATGTGGTGCTGTGTCGAACCTTGGGCAAGTCTGTTCACCCGTCATTGCTCCAATTCACTCAGCTGTGTAAACAAGTAACTGGCTATAGACGATGGGGGAATATTTGTACACAAACCGTCTTGATTAATTAATTACAGCTTGGCTGGATGCTTCCCACAGTCATGAGATGGTGTTTAATTAAGTAGGTCTGCCAGGGAGTAAAGTATAAACCACTTTGACAAGGACAATGCTAAGCAGACATTCGGTCAAATACATTGACATTTATTTAAATAAAAATACTCTTGAGGGATCCAAATACTTTTTATTCCTAAACATCAATTACAGATACTTAAAAAGTATTTAAATATTTTCAAATACAAATGTATTTGCCCCCATGTTTGAGGATTGGATACCGCACTATATAAGAACTGTGTTGACAGGTGACATATGAAATGGAGGTAACTCAATCCATTATCATTGTAGAATACATGTTGTGTTTTTATAAAATCATTGGAACGGTTTTTTAGTTCTGACATAGTGGACAACTGGGCATGCTACTCGAAATTTCTAGAATGATCCTAAATCAGTTACTGTTAAACATTAATTGTTGGGTATATTTCTACTATAGAATAATGTGTGGTGTTTTCATTGTATGAAATATCATTTGTATTATATAAATGTTGTATCATGTTAGTTTGCTTGGTGTTCTGGTTGCTGTAATGTTATTTTCATTGTCAATAAATTGTGAGCAACACATTTCACTGTTTATAATACATGAACATATACTTACATTTTTGTTGGCAGATACATGTGAAAGTTGTCTAACCGGTTACATTTGGAAGCACTGTCTGCTCCAAACACAGAATATAAAATCCATGGCCATTTGTAATATATCATGGCACATCTGAAACAGAACCAGATGTTTAAATTAGTTGTTCATGAATTAGAAATATTAGTAGCACAATGTGGAACCTGACGGCTACTATTATGGTTACCTCGCCACTATTATGGTTACCTCGACAACAAAGTTACATTGCAATTAAGATCACCGCAGAATATACATAAATATATCCACATATGTTATAGTTTAGAATATTTGTTCTGCTAGTTGTGTTACTTTTACCCAGTTCAAATTGTTATATTTAATAGAGACATTCCACTGTACATATATTTCAGCTAAAAAAAACTATTATTCAGCATGAAGTCAATTTCATAATGGACATAAAGAACATGGGTGGTGATTTTCTTTTTTTATTTAGCCCTCCAGAATTATGCTCCAAACTTTCCCTTTAAATATACCACGCCTATTAAAAGAACAATCAATATTGACACCACATAGTTAGATAATTAATCTTTCCCCTATATGGCTATAGTTCGATCTACTGGTGTGTTCTATTTATATCTATGATTGACACACATCTGTTTCATAGCCGCACATGTCATGCTATATCGCTACTGTTAATATAATAATGTCCAGTATTTGAAAAACAACAATTAATCTGCATTTTTTCACAGTTGTGGACAATTTGGAAATTGATTCCGAAAACAGTTTTAAGCTAGCAGGGCGAAGGACCGAGCCTGTCACTCTGTGTGGGTGTCACGCTGACATAAATCGCAACCATGACCCCATATGATATTTGTTTCAAATTGGGAAACCTCACGTTGTGTATAACATATCCGACACTACACCACTGATTTGGAGAATAATACATGGCATGGCTGTGACTAAGAAGAAACTCGCCGAATCCCGGGATCGAATGCGAGGCCATCAAAATACCTGTCAGTGTTTCGAAGTTTCAGCGAGTTTCGACCACTTGTCAATGTCGCTCGGCTAGTTACTCGCCTCTGCATTTCGGCTTCCGGCGGGTTTGTTTACCAGCGCGTTCAGTTCTATCTTGAAAATGTTGGCCCTTATCGTTGCAACCGAAATTCAGCTATTTCTGAACGAAAATCATGTTCGCTTCACACGCCGGGTACACGAAGCGGGTGTAAACATCGCGACGCGCCATCTGGCGATTATTTTAACGGAATTTTAAATACAGAGTTGCCCGCTCTGTCTCTCAAAGAGCCAAGCATTTGCCGACGCCACACATCAGTCAAAATGGCGCGACTTACGAACTTTGATGGAAAAGGTGTTCAATTTTTTTTTTTATTAATAAACCACTGACGTTAAAAATGTGATTACCGTTCAAAATAGTTTGTTTTTATTAACTCTTTCACGTGCATAGCATGTAACTTTTCCCTTTTGGGTCCCTTTAATAATGAGCCGTTCCATTGGCGATGAAAGGGTTACAATTCGCTGGCAGATTGGGAATTGTGTTGGTGGGAATTGAGTGCAGTGTACGAGATAATTGTCAGAAGGAATCCTTGTGTCTTCATATGTGTATTATTATAATCAGTACGCAATTGTATATTATCATGTATCTAACGTTGTTTGGTATTGGTCCATCTTAGATCTTACAGCTAATATATACCTGGTCACAGCTCTTTATTTAAAGTGCCCAGAGAGTATTCAGAACAATGTTTAAGTTAGGGAGGTAACCAAATTTCGCAATTCTGTGTAATCCTTATGGCAATGCTAGACAGTATGCCTCTGTTTTATTGGCGGTTATTTTAATTGCGTATTGTTGTCGCACAGGAATTTGGCGTTTCTGAAACATTGGCCAACAGAGAAATTAATAGCCAGTCCGCGGAAATGCATGTACCATTATTTCAAGTAAGTGTTTACTTTTTATTTTACCTAGTGACTATGATAATTTGCTAATTAAACTCAATTGCAGTCGCATAATAGGTATAAATATGTTTATAGTTGTTTATTAGAAACCGTCTAGAAACAGTCTCGTGCATTTTTTGGTTGCATTAGTTTGGTTACCCAGACAACATATTCGTTTTCCAACAACACAGTTTTGTTGTTAATGTAGGAACTTGTGACGTCGGTTTATCGGAAAATTATTGGGGTTTTTCTAGTTTTTTAAAAAAAAATATTATATTATATATATATATATATATTATATATATATAATATATTATATTTTATATATCTAACACATGTCTGGAAAATACATCTGTGCATGTATCTTGTAATTAAAACAAGTTTGTCTTGATCTAAGACATCGTTCATTGATAGCTCCACACGTTGATTCATACATGTCGATGAAGATGGATCGCCATGTTTTCAGTTAAGAGAAGTGTTGTTTCGCTTACGAAGGAAGATAGAAGTTAAGGACACGAAGTACCGTTACATATTTAAAGGACAATATAGATTACATAAGTATTACCACAAAATGTTGGTGACTGACGCAGCATTGACCCAGTAATTGCAATCGTGCATACAGCGAGCTAGCTATTATTGAGCACCACATTAAGTTGCATGTCATAATGAATGATGTAGTTTTGCTGGATTTTTAATTGTGTGTATGTATGCTTGTGTCCAGGCGGGGTGAAATTATTGTGAAGGACAGCCGCTGCTCGGATTGGATTATCGTTGTGAAATCGGTGAGTGGTTTGTTCGAGTGCTGATATATAAAGATGTGTACATATTATGTTAACATATATTAGCGTGCAGATGTCGTAACATGTCACGGCGTGTGCGGGTATTAACATGTAATAAAAATAGGCCCTGTGACAGAGTAAGTAAGCCTCCTGCATAGTAACTGGATGTGTTCGTTTGTATCAGCAGGGTCCGTCTTTTCCTTTTTCGTTTTCAAATTTGCGAGAAAAAAACGGAAAAATGAATTCCTTTTTCGTTTTTAAAACTGAAGTAAGAAAAACGAAAAACGAATTCGTGTTTCGTTTTCAGAATTGAAGTAAGAAAAACGAAAAACGAATTCATTTTTCGTCTTTGCATTTGCTTCGGCCACATAGCCACTTCGGGTAGCCGGTAAAAGTTGGTAGTTTCGGCGGGATACTTCGGTCGTACTGGCAGCGTTTTGAAAACAAACTCGCAGAAATTGCATCGGCGAAATGGTAGCTGAATATTGTTCGTTTCGGTACGTTTTTTATGTTTCGACAATTTAATATAAACTATACCCAACCGTCTGTGATAAACTACTATAATAGACATGTCTATAGATATAGATAGATGAACCAATAGATCGATAAATCGAGAGTAGATGTATTTATTTTGTAACTGCAACTATGTCATGCTATAGTTATTTACTTACAATATACGTAAAGTAGCAAATGCTAATAAATGTACACAGGAATATGCATGCTCCTAAATACAATTGGGCTATCCGTAATGGTCCATCAATGGAATTCAATATTTATATAATTATATAAAAGATAGGTAATTTCAAAACCCAAAGTGGCCCCTATGATAGCGTCTATTTAATAGTCATAATAGGGGCCTCCTAAGCCAAATATTTTACACACCAAGTTAAAATAAATTTTGCTTTACATAGTTGCAGTTACAAAATGAATACATCTACACTCGATTTATCCATCCATCGATTTATCTATATCTATATACAGGTCTATTACAGTATTTTATCACAGAAGTATAGTTTATTAAATTGTCGAAACTTAAAAACAGCGCCGAAACGACCAACAGGTACTTAGATATACCACTTCGCCGATTCAATTTCAGGGAGTTAGTTTTCAAAACGCCGCCAGTGCGACCGAAGTATCCCGCCGAAACTACCAACTACCAATGTTTGAATTGGCCAACTCTGTCCGTTTTATAGAATATCTAAGAGTCATCTCTTTAAATCGTTGCCTCCAAACATCTATATTTCCACATCAGCCTCAAGGTTCGACGATACATATAAAACAGGGATAACAGGCTCTCTAAATTAAGATACAGAAATAATACTGTTTGATGAGGCCATCTATTAGAATGACGGAGAAGTCAAAAATAGTACAACACATAATTACCTCTAACATTCTATGTACAAAGTAACGGTTGACATAAAATATAATACAATTAATTGTTTTTATCAAACTGACATATTGTTGCTATTTTCAGATTAATATGGTTACATTCCCAATTCTACATAATGGGACGTTTCTATAAATATGACATTTATCATGACTTTGGCATTCATTATATAACTTCGACCTTTGTCTTTCAGTATCGATTCCGACACTATAATAAAGATAAAACCCAGTTCACGCAATAAGATAGAAATTGCATCATCAACGCGGTTACATTTGCATAGGGTTTTGCAAATTTATCGTTTCGTTACCTTTGACCTTGACTGAAATTATTGGTATTTCAAATCCATTCCACGTTTGTCTATAGTTTACCATAGGCAATTATTTCGATAAAACATGCCGCCAAGATAAAGAATGATATGCTATAGTACGTCCTTGTCTCGAAATATCCATATGTTACGCCACAATGACGTTGAATGCGATCTTATCACGTTACTTAGACTTACAATCAGATATTGATTTCCTATACTAAAATCCAAAAAGTGGTAACTGCTGTTGGTTTATTACTTTTATTTTACACGTTGTTACATAACCTTACTCCGGACGACGGCAATGTAGCATTTATCCACATGTAATCTCAGAAGCCTCGATCTAGAACATGTATAAATATTAAAAGCTGTTATTCATGTCAGGGTTTATTTATACCGTTTGCCAGTCCGAATGACACTTGACATTATATAAATATTCATCCAGGGAAGCGTTTGCGTGCTGAAGAAACTGAAGAGAGTGAAACCATTTGGAACTACAAAAACAGGTAACAAAAGATCGACAAATAGGTTGTTTAGATATGTTAAGTACATGCTGATGTGCACTACATGGTTTGGTGGTGGTGGATCATAAGGCAAAGAGAACACGTTAGGATCGATTGCAGGTGGGTCACACAAACACGTTGCAGTTAAGGTCACACCAATGTGGGTCAGACGAATTAAAGACATTATGACAAGCACAATATATATATATATATATATATATATATATATATATATATATATATATATATATATATATATATATTATATGTATATGTATATGTATATGTATATGTATATGTATATGTATATGTATATGTATATGTATATGTATATGTATAATGTATATAGTATATGTATATGTATATGTATATGTATATGTATATGTATATGTATATGTATATGTATATGTATATGTATATGTATATATATATAACAATATTGTAGTATGTGGTGTGTTTTTGTATTACAGACAATGTTCCAATTAGACATAATTTGAAAATCAGTTATATAAAAATATACGGCTGGTTTCCTGTAGGCGGTTGTATATGCACTGGTCTCCCTATGCAGCATTTAGCCTTATATAACATATCAGAGACCAGTGCATATACGACCGCCTACAGGAAACCGGCCGTATATTTTTATATAACTGATTTTCAAATTATGTCTAATTGGAACTTTGTCTGTAATACAAAAACACACCACATACTACAATATTGTTATGATATTGTAATAAATAACATATATACACCAAAATCGGTCTCCTTAAAACCTATATGCTTAGATGCCGCGTACGGGAGACCGGTGTGTAATCGGAAGTTAGTTATTAATTACACTTATTTGCGGTAGTATATATTTAACGCCTACCTGGTATATCCAAAACCCAAATACAACGATAACAATAACAACGTAAATATAATATGTAGATACACAGATTTACAGCGCCGCATTTAACAAATGTACAACGTATGACTAGGAGATCCGTGAAATATTTCTTTATTAATGTGTGTATATATTTATTAAAATTAATACATATCAAACAAGCATATAGTACAGTGAGCACGAAACGCTAATCCCTTAATCAATATAATATAGCAAAACCTTTCAACTATAAGCACTTCTCTGCCGGGGTCCCGAACGGACCACACCAACTATGCCCACTGGATCCCAGTTCATCTCCGTGACATTACTGAACTACCAACGAAGTACCCAGATGTTGCCAGATAATTTAATGCTGGCAATGCCACTATTCAGAAGACCAACCGGGTCTTCTCGTCAATCCCCACCGATCAAGCACATGAGCAGAATAATGCTTCCATCAAGAGTGATGGAGGGGCGGTAGGTCTTACAGACAACCCTAGTGCCCTCCGGCGATGGATGATAGCTGGCAGTAAGGTTGCTGCGCTGATTGAGGACTTTAAAGATGCACACCAGCTCATGGCAAGACGAGATGAGGTGCGCCGACATGACCAGACAGCAAGCGTGCAAAATGCATTTAGGAAAGTTGTCTGCTCATTCGTCAACGTAATGGAAGAACTGGGCAACCCATTCGAAGAGGAGAGCGAAGACCTACTTGTCCTTGACAGCAAAGAGATTGCGGATCCATCGGCAGTCGAGGCTGTTAAGAAGGCACAGAAGATTAACCAACAACAGTTCCAAACATTTACAAAGGAATGTTTCGTGGAGAGAACAAAGCTCATTGATGACACAATCCACCGCAATCGGTTGAAAGTGTTTGTTGGCTCAACGACAAAGACGGCAAGTAAGGAGAAGCAGCAGCTGACATCAATGAAAAGTAATGTCGAGCTGTTCTCACGACTCTACATTAGCTGTCAAACGAGAGATGGCAATCTGGAAGACTTTTTCAGCATGAGAACCAACTATGGCCACCAGCGCTCTCCGATGGAGGAGGATTACGACTTGGTACCAAGAATGACATTCTGACATGCCTGGAGGACCTGTCTCCATCTCAGACTAAGACCCCTGATGCTACCTATATAGTTCGGATGATGAACATTTTATGAATATACCCAGCAGGTATTCCTCCCATATATTTCTTCTCAGCTGCGCAGTGTGTCACGTGTGGACCTCGTTTGGGATCCTTACAAAGATGACTCCCTCAAAGGCACACCAAGAGCCAAGCACGGAAAGGGTGTAAGTAGACGTGTGGTTGGGAAGGCTGCCGTACCAGGAAACTGGCAGAACTTTCTGCGGGCTGACAGCAACAAGACAGAACTATTCAGTTTCATTTCCAAGGTCCTCCTTCAGGCGTTCTGTAAGGAAGATAAGGAAGTTGTCCTCACAGATGGGAAGGGGGTGCTCAGCACACAACTATTGCAGGATGTCCATACCCTGGCCTCATGCTGCCATGAAGAAGCTGATAGTCGTATGTTACTGCAAGTATCACACGCTGTACACTAGATGTTCATTCGCACTGTTGACACCGGTGTTGTGGTCTTGACTGTGTTTACCATAAATCATCTACCCGCTGGATGTTAACTGTGGCTAACATTCGGAACTGGTAAGAGCTTTCGCTACCTGGCAGCCCACCAAATAGCTGCGAGCCTTGGAACAGAGATGTCATGTGCCCTACCAATGTTCCATGCTTTGACAGGCTGCCACACAGCTTTGCTGGACATAGAAAGAAGACAGTATGGTCAACATGGAAGTCACTGCCGGAACTGACGCTTGCAGATGAAACAAAGGAGATCCCCTATGATGCCATGAACACAATTGAGAGGTTTGTCACACTACTGTTTGACAGAACCAAGGTGGACCATGCAAGAAGGAAGCTATTTCCATAAAACAAACTCGGTGCAGCAAATCCCGCCTACCAGAGCTGCACTAAAGGAGCATGCCAAGAGAGCTGTCTAACCAGGGTGGTCACATCTGGAATGTGCCAGCTGACTCTAAAATCTCTGATTTACTCAAACATTAAAGTGCCACGCCATGATCCATGGGAAGTTATCAAGTTGTCACATGATCAAGATTCAAATAGTATTCAACAATAACATTGGTATTTTTCAAATAACTTAAGTAGCATAGTTAATGGCTTCAGTACATTCACTGAACATTGTTACATGGTCTATGCTAATACGTAACTGTACTGGCTATGGCTTAATCAAGTTATCACTATAACATGGAGAGATAATCTCGCCATTTTTGTTGCATGTTCTTTCATATATTATTGTGTTACATTGTAATAAACCAATTTCGCACTGTATCTTTTATTTAAATAATATTTGTTATCCTGAAAACATGGAAACAGCAGCTTGGGGGTGACAAAATGTTCCATGCCAATAGCTGCTTACAGCCATTTTGGAAAATGGCTGCCATGGTATTCAGGATGCCAATTTGCAATGGCCCAACATCCAGATTTCTTTTAAATAATCTTAAGCTATGCGTGTACCGAATTTTGTGCTTATATCGTAAAATGAACCATAGGTTAGTTATGCCGCCCCACAATGAAGATTTTCATCATCATCATCATCATCATTATCATTGTGCAGCCATAGTGTCCCGTTGTTGGGCGAAGGCCTCAGCATGCTGCTTTCACATATGCCTGTCTTGCGCTATCCTCTGCCAGATGGTACCCTTCCAGTAGTCACCTTGTTCTTTTCTCCAACGTCTCGCCGGCCTTCGTCTAGGTCTTTTCCTTTTGTAGGATTTCCATGTGGTGATACGCAGAGTCCATCGGTTATCTCGTATCCTGCAGACATGCCCTGTCCAGGTCCACTTCCGTCTTATGACTTGTTCAATCACGTATGTGACCTTTGACTTTTCTCTTTCCCATATGTTAATTTTTCTGTCCCGGTATGTGATGTTTAACATACTCCTTTCTATCTTTTTTTGTGCGGCTGATAACTTGTTCTTTGATTGTGTGGTGAGTGCCCATGTTTCGGCGCCGTATGTCATTACTGGAAGTACGCATGAGTTGTAGACTTGTCTCTTCAAGCATGCCCCATTGCTACCCTTGAAGATGTCGCGGTGCTTGCGAATGCTGTCCATCCAGTCGTGATTCTTCTTTGAATCACCTTGTCTTGGTTTTTTGTCTCTGGTGCCGTATCTCTGTCCCAGGTAGATGTAGCTTTCAACGTTCTCGATATGGGTGTTGTTGATATATATTGGTGTGGCATTTTCCATCATCACCTTTGTCTTCGACTTGTTCATCTTCAGACCGTGATTTTTATTTCCATCAGCTAATTCCTATAACATTTGTTGTAGTTCATGTAGTGTATTAGCGCATATGAGATGACTAAGATATTCGCCGTCTATCTTCAAGCCTCTGGTTTCCCAAGTCAGTCCCCAGAATATGCTTTCAAGTGCTGCCGTAAACAGCTTGGGCGTTGTGATATCTCCCTGCCGTTGCTTTCTTTGTATAGGTAGACTGTCATCGAGTTGTTAGTTAGCTTTCCTTCAGTAGTTCGATGTACACATCTTCTATCCCATATTCTTGAAGCGAGGTCAGTACTGCTTGAGTTTGCATTGAGTCGAAAGCTTTCTCGTAGTCGACGAATGCGATACAGAGTGGGATATTATATTCTCAGCATTTCTCCTGCAGTTGGTTTGTGGTCTGTGGTTGAGTATCTGCTTCTGAATCCAGCTTGCTCTCGTGGCTGGTTTTTGTCGAGTTTCTTCTCTCGCCTTTTCGTTAGTACTTTCGTGAGTACTTTATAGATGTTTGATGGTAGACATGTCAGTCTCTAATTCTTGAGGTCTTTCTTATTTCCCTTCTTGGAGATTGTCACCATCTCAGCGTTCTTCCACGACGTGGGTATTCATCTTTCTGGAAAGCATTTAGTGTACAGCTTAGCAAGTGTCCTCGAGATGGTATCTTCTCTTGCTTTCAATATTTCGATGTTTATTTGGTCGTTGCCTGTTGCTGTCCCATTCTTCATATTTCGAAGAGCTGTTTCCACCTCCCATGATGTTATCTGTGGTACCTCTTTTGGGTCAGTGTGGATTATTATACTCGGTTCACTGTCGTATAGCTCGATGTATAATTCTTCTATTCGTTCTATGATCTTATCTTGATCATGGATTTCTCTACCCTGCTTGTCTAGGATTATGATCAGTGTCTTGGCCTAGCTTCTGCGTTCTTCGGACTTTCCTCAGGACTTTGATGATGCCATAATCGTTTCTCGTATGATCTTCTTTGAGCGCCGTGGCTCAGGGGTAGGGCGTCGGACTCTCGACTAAGAGGACCCGGGTTCTAATCCTCTGCTGCGGTGTTAAAACCTTGGGCAAGTTTTTCCAGTCCACTCAGGACTAAATAAATAAATAAGTACCTGGCTATAGACAAGTGGTGTATATGTGTACCAGCAGCCTTCGCGCATTAATTGTAGCATATGGCTGGATGCTTCGCAGAGAAGTTGAGATGGTGTTTGATTGAACAGGTCTGCCAGGGAAGTAATGTGTAAAGCGCTTTGAGCAATCCTGAGGATTGGATACTGCGTTATATAAGAATATACCTTTACATTTTGGTGTGTGTATGTTTTCTCTTACTTTCTTTTAGATGGTCTTGCCTATTTCTGCATACTGTATGCGTTGTTTATCGTCGCCGTTTCCCACCATTTCTCGTCGTTTCGTCATCAGGACTCGTGTTAGTGATTACATCCTCGATTCCTGTGGCTTGTTAATTGCCTTAGCTACTCTCGACCCGCTTTGTTGGATCACGTATGTGATGGTTTCGCCCATGGTGTCGATGCCGTCAATTTTTTATAGTGTCTCGAATCGGTTTCTCAATTCGAGTTGGAAATCAATCACCTTTGACCCTATTTGTGTGGCATCTACTCTTGTTGGCTTCTCGTCATCAATTATTATTTCCTATCCACATCTACGTTCAGTTTGATGTTGCTCATAACCATTCTGTGGTCACTTCCACAGCTGAATTGGTTGATGACTGTTACGTCTGTGACGATGTCTGATCTGTTTGTTAGAATGTAGTCAATTTCGGTTTTTGTTGAACCGTTTGAGTTTATCACGTCCTTCTACTCCATGCTTTCTTCAGAAACATAGTATTCATGATTTTATACTTTCTTGATGGTGCACATGCTGCTGAGGCATCGCCCCTTTCATTTCTCAATTCGACTCCATATGCGCATTGAAGTTTCTCGTCACTGTCGTATAGTGGTTTGATTTCCCTATAGTCTCATCGACGTCGTTGTAGAAGCTATTTATGTCTTCTGAGTATGATGTTGTTGATGCATATACTTGTACTATCTTTAGTGTGTATATAGTGCTTTGTTATGCACAGAACAAGTTCTGCTACTCTGGGGTTGACGCTATTTAGCCCCACCTCATGGTATGTCCATTTCGCCGTTTCCCACCATTTCTCTGTTGGTGATGATAGCCTCGATAGCCTTAATTGCCTTAGCTACTCCCGACCCGCTTTGTTGGATCACGTCTGTGATGGTTTCGCTCATGGTGTCGATGCCGTCAAGTTCTTATAGTGTCTCGAATCGGTTTCTCAATTCGAGTTGGACATCTTTGACCCTATTTGTGTGGCATCTACTCTTGTTGGCTTCTCGTCATCAATTATTTTTCCTGTCCACCTCTACATTCAGTTTGATGGTGCGCATAACAAGTTCTGCTACTCTGGGGTTGACGCTATTTACCCGCACTACATGGTATGTCCCTTTCCTGTTTAAAAGAAAGCCTAGTCCTGCTTGGCCGTTGTTTGCCTTATAATTGTATTGTAGGTGGCCGTTTTGTAGTGTAGTGAAACAGTTCTCTCGTCGTCTTCTCACTTCTCCGATCCCGATTACATCCCACAACAACCTGGTTTCCTTAAGTTCTTCTTCGGGTTCTTGTATGTGATGTTCCTTGTTATTTTATGGATGTATAATTATCAGGATCAATAATCTTTCAGAAGACAAAGACTCACCTGATGAGCTTAACAAGAGCTACACGCATGCCCCACGAAAAAGAAATGTTTCACCATACCTCATTCAAAAAGAGCTGCAAAAAGGAGAAACACGTTTATCAAAACAACGAATTCTCCCAGGTCTGCCGTCAATACAAGAAGCAAGCTGTGGCGACCCAGATTGCGTGAGTGCGGGTGAGTCCATCATTTGCGGCAAATTCTAAGCCATATATGGCTTACAAAGATAGACGTTTTACGTAGTGAAATAGATCACTCTGCTCGACTAACCTCATGGATCCTGAACCACGCTAGCTTAATTGGGGTTTATACTAGTGTATACAATAATCGCTAGATGTCATTACTTTTTCGTGGTGACTTCATCACAGTATACCCGGATGTAGACGGGGACAGAAAGATATTGATCGACATAAACGATATTATGCCAAGGGAAAGCAAATCAGAAATGGATTGTAGATGTTTCACCATTCGTGAAGTTTGATGGTTACGAGAGAGCATTGTAGTTGTTTGGTTATGTCGGATGACTCGGATGAACATGTGAACAACATCGGCGACGCTTTTTATTTGGTGCATTACCCACCAAATAAAACGTGTGTGTGTGTGTGTGTGTGTGTGTGTGTGTGTGCGTTGTTGCGTGCGTGCGTGCGTGCGTGCGTGCGTGCGTGCGTGCGTGCGTGTGGTGTGTGTGCAGTTTCGCATTCCTGGATTATTACATGCCTTTCGGGCATGACAGTTGTAGGATACAAACTAATATATATATATATATATATATATATATATATATATATATATATATATATATATATATATATATATATATATATATATATATATAATTAATACATTAATATACTCTTGCATGTGCATATTATTTGTGATGGCAGCGACATGTGTTGTATGTACTATTTCAATCCTGAATTGAGAAAGACAGGACCCAATTCGTAAATGACATAATGTAGCACCAGCCCGGTTGAAGTATGCATATAATGTTATGTTACAATAATATAAGAATTGATAAGATAATTGCTTATATTTGCAATAACAACAATATAACACTGATTTCAATATTTCTTGTCAGCTGTCCAAATTGTTTTACATGTGCAAATTGTATACTAATTCAATTAGTTATACAACAATGATTCATACACCAATATAAAGATAATTCCTTTATAGTTCAGAAAAATTATGTGTTTTAATTTTGGTGAGTCGTTTTTGCAACTGGGTTCATTACGCGAACCCATACTTAATCATAGCGTTAATGCTTTTGGCGGTAAAAACATGCACATAAATAGCGGAATCAGCAAATTTACCATTCAACACGATTGATAGGCTATAAAGAAGAGAGATGTCCAGTATTACAATATAAGTGTAACACTTATACAGCGCCTGTATCCTTGAACATAAATTCAAGCTCTTAGGTGAACAAACATGTTTTGGCGTAACCATAAACGGAAATATGCAAAGGTCATCTTTGGACTATGGAACCACCGAATATTTATGGTGGAAAAGCAATTTCAAACAAATATGTTTTATGTTTTTTACGAAAGGTGGCTACAGTTTCAGAATATTAAATTTTATTAGGGAGTTGATTCCAGACTATTGGCGCTGCTTCAAAGAAAGAATGTTTGCCAACATTGCGCCTAGTTTTAGGAGCAAAAAGTTGTTTGGAAACGGGTGATCTAAGGGTCTTAGAGATATCAGAGAAATGTAGCAGATTAAGTATGTCGGATGTTGAGTAGAGTGAATAAGATGTATGTAACAATACCACATTTAAATTTACTGAAAGCCAATGCAGCTGCTTAAACTACTAATCGTACCAAGTATACTTCCGGTCAAATGTATATATTGCCTACTTAAAAGCATTGACCAGCACAATTTATCCCACCCCGAAAAACGTTTGCGGAATGCTGACATAAGGGTCGTCGCAATGGTGCGTCACATAATGAGTTAATGAGTAATGAGTTAACGCAAAATTATGGTAATAACCAAATATTAAGAATGGGAACGTCTTCCACACAAACAAAAATATCCGTGAAATTTGATGATAAAAACCAATCATAGATACCCTAAGTGGACCAAAGATAATCAGAATGAAATCTTGTTGACAGCATGAAAAGAAAATTATACTACCTAGGAAAATTATTATAGATATAAAACAACATAAAATATATAGAGGATAGTTAATGTTCCGCTGTTCGTTGCTCCCACATTTTGCGCATTAGGGTAACAGTTTGTTGGTTATCGACAAACACCCCAAAGCACAATAGGGCACTAACGATTGTTTCAATCCGCGCGAAGAATTGGATACCAATTGGTTTGTTTATTAGTCAGCAGATGCCGCTACGCTAGTTGGAAGCGCCTTTGTGGCAGCACTATTCTTTGCATATAGCGATTTCCCACATTACCTGATTATCCCGTTTTACCCGGGTTTCCCCTAACCAACCTCGGCAAGGCGTTTCTTATTTGAATCACTCGAATTTAACTGAACAGATTCCCAATTGGCCGACACGTTTTAGTTTAGTATTGTTTTAGATGTAGCCAAATAAACGAGCGTTTACTGTTACTTTCTGATTGATGCGCCGCATCGGGACGTCGCATTTTGCACCGGAAGTTGTTTTAGCATTCAAAGTTCTGACGCCGCGACGCCAACGCCGCATGTGCCTTTCCAATATGGAGCCTATTATATAGACGAGTTTCTACCTTGTACAAAGTGGGTAATTTTCGGCATGTTTTAATAGAGCGACATCGGAATTCCGATGGTTTGTTTTGGATTTGAAGAAATGTTTTATTTAACGGGATAGCAAAGGGAAAACAGGAACAAACACATTAAGTGGCGACCACTCCCTGTTACTGTATTAACAGTGCTGTTTGTGCATTATACTTTAATAATAAACCAACGCGATGTCACTGTGGCAGAAGTATCATGTTTTTACAGAGATATTTTGAACTCAGCAAACGTCGCAGTAAATACAAATAACACCGTTTCTGGCAGCGAACTGCGTCGGATAGCAACGTCGCGGCGCGAACTCTGAAAGCGACACCAGCTAGGATTCCATATGTACGGATGCGTCATGCGGACGCGGCATGCGGTAAGCGGCACCAAATGGCTACAGTGGAAACACTATTCCATATGTGCGGATGCGGTTGCAGTTTGTGGTGTGGATGCGGCAAACTGAATCGGTCCAAGTAGAGATTCAAAACGTATCCGCCCACGAATAGAACAGGAAATTCCAAGGAGTTACGTTATTACAGACGGGTTTTTCCCAACTTTAACAAATGGCGGACGGTATTCGCGGGAAGGTAGTAGCTTTCCATATTGTCATCGCAGAAACAACATTCCACGTAGTTGTCGTAACAGAATTTCTCCTCATCCCGCTGTGATTCACGCACTGGATGATTGTACGCTGCACATTGACTCCGTTTGTTATTGATGTCGTGAACCCACGCTGCTCCAAATATAGTTGTCATTTATTGTTGCTGCGAGCAACGAGCGCTGCAATACGGATCAATTCAAGGCCATGCTAATCTTGATGGAAGCATGCGTTTTATGAATATATTTATTTAATGTATTATTATTTATGTGTTATTATTGTGTTTACTAATATACTAATGGTACTGTTTTACTTTTTAATACAACATAATGATTTACGTGTTTGTGTTAATATGTTACACGTTGTATTTGTATCTTAATTAGGCCTACTTATAATTTTTTTTAATTTCGATATAATGTTATACTTACAAGTACGATATATATATATATATATATATATATTTTTTTTTTTTTTTTTTAATTTTTTTTTATTCCATGAATTTTTTACCATGTATATACGCGCCTATGATACAGCGCTTTAGAAATGCTGGTTATAAAACAAAAAATAATAATAAGCTAACCGCACTGCTTTCCGCAATGTATGGAATCACTCAAGACACATGACGCTGTACGCATCCGCAAATCGCAGCCGTATCCGCATCCCGCATTCGTATATACGGAATCCCAGCTTGTTAACAAATGAACGTTTGAATGCAAACGTTTCATTTTGTTCTAAATGCCAATGCAAGTATAGTTTTCCATGAACGCATTCAAATGCAAATCGTTGTGGTGTCATTCATGTGCAAATGTTTTTGTTACACTTTTCAATTTATTTCAATTTGATTGGCGTTGTATTATCGTGTTCTTGTATTTGGAAAACAGCATAATCTATAACAAAACACTGTTTCCCTGTATGCATGTGTACGTGTATATGTGACACTGTGTGTGTGTGTGTGTATATATATATATATATATATATATATATATATATATATATATATATATATATATATATATATATATATATATATTTTGATTGTTCTTTCTAATCAGGCATGACTTCTGCGGGAGCAGTACATAATGGCTGACGTCATAAAATGGTACGGCCACGGATTAAAAGAACTAGCTGCGAAATGGCGACAATTGATCAAATTCAGTGATGAATCAGATACGTCTATAATGTCAGTGAATTGTTATAATTACAGTAAATAACTGTGTCATATGCACTTTAAACATACAATAACTACACTCGTTATCATATAACAACATATAACTATGCAAAAACTGTTTTGATATGATTAGAGATGTTGAACTTTCATAATACCACCCAATAATTTGTGTTATATACTTAATTGGAGATGAATACAAACCGGAAACACGGCGTGGAAAGAAACCAGACAACAGTATTCTCGATGACAAACAGCAGTCATTTGTGACTGGTGGGAAAACTACTGGGCTAAAAGTACCGTCTTGTCGGCGGCGTCAGAGGATCAAGGGAACAAAGGTCACATTTATGGTTGCCCCTGCGATCACCATGTCAGGGACACCAAAATCGAAGACGCGAAAAGGTAAGGATTGAACAACTCTAAATACACATTAGTTATATATTGTACAGTAGTAATGTTGTTCCATTATTTTACAACACACAATAGAATGCAAATTAATACATCATGTTTCCTTCACACTATTTGAACACATGGAATTTTATTATGATTATGTTGCCTTGTATGTATAGAACAAATATTTCTATTAAAATTAATTAATTATCGCGATCATACGCATTTTGACATTGTACCTTATATCATGAGATAAGCCATATTGATCGTAGATATTGGAGGTCTGTAATCCCCTGCTCTAAATATTTGTTTGTATACAAAATGCAAGATGCAATTAAAGTGTACATTGAACAATTTAGTTACTTCCTGCACTGTAATTAAGTTTACCTTTTGTTAGTCAACAAATGTCATATTAAAAGGCTGTTTGCTCCTATGTTTTATTCTTGTATTTACTATTAGTAGTATTACGCTCTTATGATTTAATGCTCTCATGACTTACAACTATAGTGTCTACGCCATCGGATATGATGCGTCGCCGACCAATCCCAGGATCCACCGCCCTTGCCCAGTGAAGACATATGCGATCGTCAGCTTCTTTCATGTTTCCGTGTTGCGGAGTCGGCCAGACTTCCCCTTTTCTATACTGTTATATTTATACTATTGCTCGCGAAATTTGGTGATGTTGTTTCCTACAAGCAGGTTGTGAAAAATTGCTATGTCAGCTCTTCTACAGGCGTTGACATATTGTAGATAACTTATCAATTTCCTATTGATGCGGATATATACTACAGATTTTTTGCTCCATCTGGCAATGTTTACGTTATCGTGTGAGTATCCTTATGTTGAAACAAGGCCCACTAAAAATGATGCCATTATGTTCCCAAGTGTCAGAAATAGTTCATATCGGTTGTAGTTATTGAACAAAGATATGTTCCCATCACATATGCTGTGCACTGCCTCTGTTGGACCATTCCTGTTACTGCCTGCATTTGTCTAAAGATGTTTTTTTCTCCTGTATATTCAATATATAGCAGTTGCATGCATTCTCTGTTGATTTAGTGTATTTTGAGTTGAACCGGTCTCGAGAAGTTTTGTTCCAAGGGTTCCCATTTTGTCAATGCTTTTGCAAGCATGTTGCTGATTAACAGGACCACGATATGTCGATCGTCTGGACTTCCATGAAACAGTATGATGATGGCAACTTCCTGTTTCGTCTATTATTAATATTGTTTTGATGATTCCAAGGTTGATTATTTTGTGGTTGTCAAACTCCACACCTACAGCAAGCGTATCAGATTTGGCTGTTCCATAAAAAGTGTATCTAATTTGGTGTGATAGTTATCACCACGCGCATCCCTCCATTTATACATTGGTTTGAAACGGGCAAGCCTCCTAACGAATTGCTCCGTGCGAAGTTAATGCTACAACTGCAACAACATAATTTCACGAACCGTGCATTTGTTGGCCAAAATACTACATCACTTATTTCTGTAGATTTGGTAACGGTAATTCAAAGTCCCGTTAATCAAAGTGTTGTGCTATCGCTCAAGCGTCTCGTTTCTGATTACTCTTTCGTCTAGCTCATTAATATAGTATGCAATGCATTCGTTTTCTGACTACCACAACATAGCTTAAATTTTGTTTACGTGGACGTGACACCAATACACACACACATACACACACACACACACACACACACACACACACACACACACACACACACACACACACACACACACACACACACACCACACACACACGCACACACACACACACACACACACACACACACACACACACACACACACACACACACACGCACACGCACACGCACACGCACACACACACACACACACGCACGCATGCATGCACGCATATGCACGCACAAACACACCTAAGTAGGCACTAACAATGTATTAGCCATCGCGGTTCTTGTCGATGTTCCCAAAAAAGGGAATTAGCCTACCGATTAAGGTTTGTCTCATCGAGTGATAGTGGTACATGTGATTAATTCACGTTGGTACAACTATTATTAATTTACATTTATCAACTATAGGGTCCTATACACTTTTGTTCAATTCGAATATAATAGGAAACGATATCTGGGTTCTGCCATTAAGCATCTGCGTTGTGTGCGCGCGCGTGCGTGCGTGCGTGTGTGTGTGTGCGTGCGTGTGTGCGTGCGTGCGTGCGTGCGTGCGTGTGTATGTGCACATGTTATAGTGCTGTGTCTGGTATTTAACTACTTTTATTGTCATTCACTCATTTAGGTCAAAATAAAGACGAAATCCTCCAGGTGACACATCAGATGATCCGAACCTTCTCTGACGACATCAACGCCAAATGTAGAACGCCGGTACTTCAATTAATTAAATCATCTCAAAAAGAGCTTAGTTACACATTGAAGAAAATAACTGTTAAGCGTTTCTTATATCTCCATTTAGTGGTGTCCTGTATGTTAACTAATAAAATATCGTGAAAATAGCAATACATTTGGAAGAATAATGTCAAGGATTCTAAAGCTTCACAAAGATACGAAACTCCTCGCGAATGTGCCGTAAATAACGTGACATTACCTAATGTGGCGCCCTCTATTTTCTAGTGTACAAATCTTTGGACACGATAGCCAAGGTTCAAATGACAGAGACTTCACCTGCGGTCATATATCCCCCCTCTCCCCCTAAATCACCCCACTCGCCTTGTAGAGAGTGTTTTAAGCTAGTCTATTATTTAAATTGAGTTTAATGACACAGTACATTCCTGGGTCTATCCCGTAATAAACGCGATCGTGCTGGCCCCTTATATGATAATTTGTCAACTTCTTGCTCGAAGTGCTTATTCAATAACTCCCGTACCTGTTCATCTTTTTATCATTTTGTTTCCTTTTAGTATTTAGATTTGACACTTGCTACAGTATTATAAGCTCTCCGCAACAAGCTGATTCACAAGAGTAGGCTTACACATATTTGTTCAAGTCTATATTTAATTGCTGCAGTTATTCTATAAAATTACTATTTTACTCACCGGTGACGAAACTGTAATAGGATTGTCGCCTGGTGTGTTTTGCTCGGTTTATGAAGCGGCAAATTGCAAGAAAACATGCGTGAGTGGAAAATGACAATGCCTTTTAATTGCACACAGATAGTAAAGTCAAATGGTAAACATGACAAGGGGCACTGCCATTGGCCTAGATACAATTTATTCCTATACAAGCATAGATACATTGTACAACTAAGGCAAACAGAATATGATTATAAAGAGGTATAGAAGATTTATTCACTGAATGGTAACAAGACAAAACGTCCCAATTAATAATGTGTACAATTCAAAAAGGTAAATGATCGTTTCAATTCAGTTAAAACGGTAAATAGTGTGTATACAAACAAAAACGTTCTAATGGCGGGTATACAACCCAAACAAAACGGTGACTAATGGTTACAGCCTAATTAAAAGTTTCTATTTTTATTGTTCGACTGCTACTCAGAATATCTGTCATGGATAAAACACACACCAATATTATGCCACAACCAAACGTCATGTTTTAATAATATAATATGTTTGATAATATGATCACCATAAACGGCATCTTGTGTACAGTCAATGGCCTGAAGTAAACATAGAATATTAACATGACACTCAAAGCTCATAAATAAAATTCAGGTGTAAGTCATAGCATATACAGGATGTTTGAAAATTGTATTTAAAAAGTCAAAATAAGCAATTTTTTAGATTTAGATCTACCTGGTATATATGTAATAGTCAAGAATGTATACAGCAAATGACACAACATTAATATACTACCATCATTGCCTTTGCTTTTAATCTTATAGATAATCTAAAATTCCTAGCAAAACGTTGTGGCCACTGGTTTCATGAGCGTGTGGCATCAATGCAGGATGGGCAGCGTCTGGCAGGACTGGTCGGCGTCTGGCAGGACTGGTCAGCGTCTGGCAGGACTGGTCGGCGTCTGGCAGGACTGGTCAGCGTCTGGCTGTTCAAGGCATTGAACAGTTGGTCCATCCTTTCGATGAACTCAGTTGTATGAGCTGCTTCTTCTGCAACATGTATTGAACACAAATATTAATTCAATTCAATAGTATTTATTCAAATAACATTCAACAAACATTACAATTTAGGACCATGGCAACATGTTGTACATATGATGTTGTTTGAAGGGAATACACAAGAAGGTAAAAACTTGTATTAGTATGTATCCCCAAACACAATTATTGCGGTCACAACCATAATAATAAATCATTAGATATGTAAATATTGCACACATCCTAAATGCTTAAATGAATACAAAAGAAAAATCAATATAAACAGAATTAGTTATACACGAATATTAATCCTGCCATATAAATAATAATATACCCTGTTATATAACAAAACATTATTGACTTCATGCATGCAGAAATTACATTATAGTTTGAACTCTATTAGTATCTAGTTATGCCGCGAGTCGAAATGATAACGCAGTGGTGGTAATAATTACAAGATTTAGCCAAGTTTAACCACTTTGCCATACGAGAGTGAACTCCACATGGCAAGTGGACAAGGAAACCTTTGGCATATTGTGAATCCAACCAATATTATCTACGTATATTCCGCCTTTCTGAGTTATTTGTAGATGTTTTAAACATGCCACACTAGGCATAGGGACCATTACGCAATGGGGGCTAGTGAGTATTTCGTGTAATATAAGTACATGAAAATGTATCTTCACAAACCTCATTTTACATCTTTGTCAATCAGATTGTTTGTGTAGATGCCAAATGTACACGTTTAACGCATTCTATGTTACATATGGCGGTAATTACAAACGATATTCTTAAGTGTTCGACTCGCGAGCGTATTCGACTGGCGTTTCGTTGACTGTAGACTCGTTTGGCCGTTTTTCTCATGTTTTCAAAGGGGGAAATGTCGATTACATTACTTTTACATACACATTTCTTTAATAGATCCAATATTTACCTTAAGTCCAACCGATATGTGACAAAATATGGTCGAATTGTGCGTTTTATGATACAAGCATAAAATTTGGCACACACATAGAGTACATAATTACAAAACTATTTGGATATAGGGCCATCTCAGATTTTGCCCTGGAACGGGTTGGCAGCCATTTTAAAGATGGCCGCCAAAAACCAATTTCCTCTATCTAAAGACTTTTGCAACGTAGACTTGATGTTTTGGAACCAAAACATACAATTTATGTGTCAGTGATTTCAAATATGTTACAACATTCAAATCCGCCATTTTTAAAGATGGCGGCCGCCAAAACTAATGTTCCCATATCTCACGAACTACGTTACTTGGAGCGGTAATGTTGTTGTCCTATTAGTTTCAATAATTATGAAAGGTGGTAGCACATATTAATATTATGTTTTTTTTCGATCGGTAGGCGGTTTAGCAGCTGATCATGTGGTTGCGAGGATGTCACATGACCAAAAAGAAAGGAAACCGCGCTTCGTTTTTGAATATGTGTTATGTTAGATGATATAAATGCGGAATGTTAAAATCATAGAACATGTAGGTATCTTTTTAATGTAATGCAGGTAATCCATAGAGTTATGACATCCTTCTACACCCTATGTTCACAAGAAGAGCGTAATTGCCATAATATCTGAATGACTAAGGTATATAAAGTGGTGGATCAGCCTGGAACATCCAATGTACTATGTCTGACGACAAACTGGAATAAATGCGTTCTGTGTCAGGAGGACACACCGGAGGTGCTTCGCTGTCCTGCTTTTTCAAAACGTGACGCAGAGGGGGTTGGTTACAACACTACCGCTGACAATATTAAGGGTTTCGACAAGGTTGGTTGTTTGCCTAAGACAATCAATCTATCAAGGTTAGATGATGGTATGGGCATTGAGGCAACCTTCCGACCGCACCAAGCCAAATGGCATGACTCTAGTCGATTACAATTCAACAAGACAAAACTTGAGCGAGCAGAGAATAGGAAATCTCGCATTGAGGACAATACAGCTGCTTCCAAGAAGTTAGCTCGTCAGTCTCTAGAAGAAGCACCTCCTTCCACCAAAACATGTTTCTCCTGCGTCATGCAGTTGGAGAGACTTTACGCAATGCATCGACCTTTCAGGTTGATGTTCGCGTCAGACAGTGTGCTGTCAAATTGCACGATACTGCCCTTCTTACGAAATTAAGTGTCGGGGACATGATCGCACAAGAGGCCAAATATCATACCCAATGCCTGGTCTCTTTGTACAACAAAGCACGCGAAGTGGCAACATTTAATCAACGCGACGTAGACTCTTGAGTATCATGGCATCGCATTTGCTGGACTTATCTCATATATTGAAGAAGCCCGCATGGACAGTCTTGTTGTATCCGTTTTTAAACTGACTGACTGACAGATCACAGCTTATAGTCTGTATCTACTTCAGTAGAAAGCGTACACCGAGTACTGCAATGGTGTGGAAGAGGGGTGCAATAAGATGTCACTAGAAGACTGGTGTGATCAGAGGATTGAACCCTGTCCTCTCTTCCTGTTTTGGTCCATTATCTTGCAGTTGGAATTGGAGGTGGTGAACTACGTGAGAGCGATACGAGAGTGAGACTTCCTGCTCTACATAGACGCACTGACCAAAATTGTTCCTAGGTTCTTCGCTTTGGGTCACACCAATTACGCCAGATGGATACCTGTCCATCTGCGTGACATCGTTTCTCTGAACGATAAGCATCCTGGCGTCTTTGCAGAGTTAATCAAAGGAAATGTTGTTGTCAAGAAAACAACACACGTGTTCTCTGGTATTGCGATTGACCAGGCTCATGAACAGAATAATGTCTCTGTGAAGGTTGATGATGGGGCTGTGGGTCTGATTGAGAACCCTGCAGCACTGCGGGGTTGGATGGTGTATGGCCCTGAAATGGCACGTCTGATTGGAGAATTTGAGGTTTCAACCAAGAAGAGAAAGAAAACAGATTTCCGGCATCACAAGCAGACGAAACATGCACAGATGACATTCGGACGACATATCACGTCATTAACTGATGTAATAGAAGAGATGGGAAATCCATTCGCTGAGAACAGCAAGGATTAGCTTGTACTGGATAGCAGAGACCTTGCAGATCCAGCTGTGATTGACACGTTACGTCAGATAAAATCTCTCAGATAAGAGCAGTATGACACCTACGTCAACGAGCGCCTTGTCAACCAAACAAAGCCCATTACAGAAGATCCAATCAAGAGAAATAACCTACCACTGTTCAGTTGGCCTCCAGTGCGAGAGAAATCAAGAGCACAACTACAGCGGTCATCACTCAAGAATGACTGTTCTCTGTTCTCCAGGTTGTACATAGCGTAGTGGTACGGAGTGGTGATCTCGATCAGTTCTTTCAACATTAAAATCAAGCGTATCCACCTGCTTTATCACAAATGGGGAAACTGCGGACAGGAACAAAGTCTGATCTGGTCGGCTGCTTGGAAGATCTCGTTCCTACACAAGATCTTTCCCCCACTCCTGTCGTACAAGTCATCCTGCTTGATGGGGCTGCAATCGTTGACATGCTTCGACCGGGTTTTGCAAAGACATTTTCCGATTACGCGACCCAAGTGTTGCTGCCGTACATCACATCGCAACTGCAACACGTGAACAGACTAGATGTTGTGTGGGATGAATATATCGCAGATAGCTTGAAGGCCGTAACAAGAACACGGAGAGGGAAAGGTATCCGCCGACGCGTAGAACCATCCAACACAATTCCTGGGAACTGGCAGGAGTTTCTCCGCATTAACGACAACAAGATCGAATTGTTTTCATTCTTGGCGACTAGTGCAGCAACCATTGCCACCGACAAACAAGTCTTCAGCACGTGTCACACTGGTGTGCTGTGTACTCAGTCCCGAGACGTGTAAGGCCTTGCTCCATGCACCCATGAAGAAGCGGACACACGAATCTTACTCCACCTGGAAGATGCTGTGAAATAAGGGTGTAACAAGGTATCCATTCGAACAGTTGACACGGACGTGGTTGTTCTTGCAGTGGCATCAGCTCAGCGCCTCAACATCACCGAACTGTGGATTGCCTTTGGTGCTGGAAAGAACTTTCGATATTTACCGGCCCACGAGAGGGCCGACGCACTGGGTCCTGATCGTTGTGTTGCTTTACCAATGTTTCGTGCCTTCACTGGTTGTGACACGGTGTCATGTTTAGGAGGCAGGGGCAAACATCAAGAGCGGGAATGACTTCTGATACTCCTCTCGTGAATATAGGCTTGCTAGTAAATAGCGTTTGTTGATGGCTATTATAGAAAATAACCGACATTTTAGTCGCCATTTTGAAAAAGACCGATACGAATGTCCGATAGGAACAAAAGTAGCATATTTAAAATAGCAGCACGAAAAATCTTAATTATGAAGACATTGTTATCTCTCTATGTGGTTTAGTTCTGAAGATGTGAAGAAGTTTGGCTTTGAAAGGCGTCATCTTTAAAAATGGCGGATATTAATATTGGAGAAAGTCATATGTAACATATTTGAAATCGTTATTTTGAAAAACTTACATTACCACACAAATGTAGCATTTCTGACTGTGTGTACAAAATTCGTTTTAGCGGACGTCATTTTTATAAAATGGCGGATACGAAGTTCGACAAAGGTCAAATATTTTAATACAGTGGAATCGGCTGTTTAGCTCCCTATGTTTCGACCATAAAATTAGCTCTCATGGTCGCGTAGGTCATGAGATATACGGTTATTAGTCTTGGCGGCCGCATCTTTAAAAATGGCGGATGTTAATATCGGAGAAGGTCAAAAGTAATACATATGAAATGGCTGACCCCGAACATCTAGGTTTCAATACCAAAAGGACTGATTTACTTGACTTTACTAAGATATGAGAAAATAGGGTTACGGCGGCCATCTTAGAAAATGGCCGCCAATGCCTTTCCGGGTCAAATTTGAGATGGCCCTATATCCAAATATTTTTGTATTTATGTGTTCCACGTTTGTGCAAAATTTCACACTTGTATTATAAAACGCACAATTCATTCACATATCGGCTGGACTACTTCTCTCTTCAGCTGTGGAAAACCATTTCCGGACATTTTCTGCGACTGTTGTTGCAGTTGGGCGCAGCACAAAACTGGCCGTTGTTGTTGTGGCGTCACAGGTTATCGCGAGGAGTTGCGTATCTTTGTGAAGCTATAGAATCCTTGATAATATATTAAAGCAAATGTCTCAATTCACAACCAAGCGTTTCAACTTACATCGACGCTCTAACTGTCATCGGCGGCTTTCGTCAGGAAGTGATCTTCACTGCTTGAGAGATGACGTGACAATCAGACTGTCCTACACGTGACTCAACCGGAAGCCCCCTTCGTTGCATGTGCAATTGGCTTCTTTGATCCATCGCTTACACTGTATGTTTGTCTGTCTGTGTCTGTTTGTCTGTGCGTGTTTTCTGTCTCTGTCTCTGTCCGTCCGTCCGTCCGTCCGTCCGTCCGTCCGTCCGTCCGTCCGTCCGTCCGTCCGTCCGTCCGTCCGTCCGTCCGTCCGTCCGTCCGTCCGTCCGTCCGTCCGTCCGTCCGTCCGTCCGTCCGTCCGTCCGTCCGTCCGTCCGTCCGTCCGTCCGTCCGTCCGTCCGTCCTTCCTGTTCTGGATCGGCCGCGATGTCCTTGAAGTCCCTCCGTTTCGAAATAGGCTGACATTGCCTGGTTTGCCGGCGCTTTCTCGTCCAAACGTAGGACGTGACCAAATCGCATGTCCATCACGTCTGTGCTTATTTCACGGCACTCGTAATGTTCATACAAGTTTGAGATGCTACTTCTCTGTGGCCATTTCATCCCGATGAGAAGAGTTGTTTCCGGGGGAAGGCATTCAGTTTGTCTGTTAAACGCGTCGGCGATTAGTCTGGAAAATTAGGCAGGTACGTACTTCAGAAGCTCTCCTGGAATCGAGTCGTATCCGCAAGCCCGATTGCTATTGCGCCTCGCGAATGCCGTTACTACTTCTGCGGCAGTAACTGGGGAATCAAGCGACTTCGGCGGGCCTTCAAACATGTTAACGCCTTGTCCTACTCCATCTTGAAATTGGTTTTCGAAGTGTTTCACTATGATTAACGACACTTTGAATTTTTCATCTATAACATGATTAAACTCATCGTGCACCGTCAACTTAGAGTGTTGTCGACGTTGTAACAGGTGAGCTGCTTAAAACATCTGCGGGCCGTCTTGTAAGCGTTCTATCTATTTGGCCCGCTCGTCCAGAAACGACGATGCGTTTTCTAACGTTCTCTCGCGGATTTCGTGTAGAATCTTGTTACGTCTTTTCCGTGACTCCTCGCTCATTGTTACGGTTTATAGGTGTGGCGGGCGTTAGTGTTTCAAATGCAAGCATCCAATTTGAATTATTTAGCGATTCATTCATTATCGCCCAGCAGTTCGTTATTGTTGTTGTTTTGCACGAATTGTGGGTCTACATGTTCATCGAAACTTAGTGTTGACATAAGTCGATCAAAAAGGGTACCAATTGAGGCACACGTGATATAGCCTGCTCACCACGTCATCTGGCGAGCAGTCCAAATCAGTTCCTGGTGAAGGCAGAAAATGGCGGTCGAAACGTTGATATTAGTTAAAACTCATTGGTTGTGAATTATGAAATTTGCTTCAGTAATCAGTAACAACACGTTTTGACAGTTACGTGGTTCGTTCGATTTGTTTTACATGAATGTTCTTCTCTAGCCTGAATTGTTTCTGTCTATTTGACTGTAATAAGCTAACCTGCAACTGGGTATTTTAAATATAATCACTCGAATGCGGATATTACAGTGTTGCATTCGTACTGCGAGTACACAATTAGGCACAACGTTATGTATTTAGATATGGCAAGTATGCTACTGGTCGTTATAGGGAGATTTGTAGGAACATAAAAACATTAAACTATCAAAGCGAGTTTGCACTGCCCTACTGACCGCAGTATTGTTCTATTATGACAGAATCCGGATGAACTGACGGCGGCAGATACTGATCCTCAGTTCGTGCACCTTGATACACTCACAAGGGGTCATGTATTTGTACGTAGCTGTTTATACTATGGTGGTATGAATGTACGTTATGGCGATAATGTTGTAGTTAAACAAAACGTTATGGCGATAATGTTGTAGTTAAAAAAAATGCAAACATGAATTTAAATTACTATTTAAACGTTTATATATATATATATATACATATATATATATATATATATATATATATATATATATATATATATATATATATATATATTATATATATATATATATATATATATATATATATATATATATATATATATATATATATATATACTTGTAGATCAAAAGATTCTACCACGTTGATACCGTACTGATTTGTAAGTAATATATAATATATAAGCAGGCTATTACTACAGTAACAATAACACATATGTTTCTTATGCAGGGAGTGGCCGACACATTGCTAGATGATCAACCTCGCGTCAGTCTTATTAGCAACGCATCCGAGTGTATTCTAATCGACAAACAGTTCTACCGGGAACACGCGCCCAAGAAACTCATCAACAACATGCATCGCCAAGTAAGAGCAGTGTTCCGTGGTTGATTAGCTTTGAATGGTTCACACCACACGCGTGCAGTGATCACTGATTGCTTTGTCACTCGCCCCATCATTCAGTCTCCCCTTCAGCATTCGAAAATATAAACTATAACAATATAAACTATAAAAATATAAACTACAACACTATGTATATATATTGAATATATATATATATATGTTGAATATATATATATATATATATATATATATATATATATATATATATATATATATATATATATATTCTGTAAACTTATGTCACACAGAGTGGAGAAACAGAGAAGATAAAGGAGGGTTTTTTGAAAGACTGGGAAGATCTGATGTCGAGAGTGCCGGGAACAGAGAAGATTGTAGTAAGAGCTGACCTAAATGGACATGTGGGAATCAATCCAGGTGTTTTTCAAAGAGTGCATGGAGGAAAAGGCTATGAACAAAGGAATAGAGAAGGGGAAATATGTTTGGGAAAACATGGTGAGCATCTATTTATACTTTCTTCAACAAAAAGGAAGAACATCTAATCACTTATAAGAGTGGAGGGAACAGCTCACAAATTGATATCATCAATACTAGGAGAGGAGGTTGTATCTCAGCATCGGCTGCAATGTGTCGTCCTGCGGACAAAAGAAGCAAAACATAGGAGAAGGACCAGAGAAAAGAGGATTATGATCTGGACTCTGAAGGGAGAAAAGGTGAAGGAATACAGATACAAACTGGAAGAGGAATACCAGCTGGAGGCAGACACTAATGCAGAATAAAGTTGGAAATTATTTAAGAAAGGAGGGAAACACCTGGAGAGGAAGACCTGGTGGTGGAATGAAGAGGTGCAGAAGAGTCTGAGAAGGGAAAAGGATGCATTCAAGAAATGGCAGAAGCAGGGTGGAAACGAACTGAAGAAGGCCTATAAGAACATGAAGAGAGAGACAAAAGCTGCAGTAACCAAAGCTAACAACGAGGCATACAACGAGGCATGACAAGATAGGAACAGAGGAAGGTAAACAGATGATCTACAAAGTGGAAAAAAGGACAAGATCAATAAGAGACATTGGGGAAGTGAATGTTATTAAAGACCAAATAGGGGAGATGCTAACAGATGAGTTAAACACCAAAGAGAGGTGGAGAGAGTATTTCAGCAACCTACTAAATGTAGAAAACGCCAGGGAACCGCTTGGAGAAGTACCAGCAGTAGAAGGACCAGTCCAAGAAATATCAAGGGAAGAGGTGAAGAAAGCCATTGAGAGCATGAGGAAGGGAAATGTTGCAGAATACTCAGGTCTCCCGATAGACCTTATCAAACACATAGTGGAGAGTAGAGTGGACATTATGCATGAAATACTGAAGACAGTTTGGAAAGAGGAGCAGATGCCAGAAGAGTGGAAGAAAAATGAGATCGTCCCATATACAAGCCCCACTAAAATGTGGGAACTTTAGAGGCATTAAGCTGTTGGAACATGGGATGAAGATGTTTGAGAAGATCCTAGAGCACAGACTCAGAAAACTGATCACAGTCAACAACGTGCAATTGGGATTTAGTCCAGGGCAATGTACAACAGATGCATGCAACAACTGCAAGAAAAGCACCCAGAAGTGCACAAGGATTTGTTCTTTACCTTCGTGGATTTGGTAAAAAGCGTATGACAGGGTGCCCAGGGATCTGGTGTATTGGTGTCTGAGAAGGAGAGGGGTCCCAGAGAAGCTAGTGAGGCTAGTAGAAGCAACATACCATGGAGCATCAACAGTAGTGAGAACTACGCATGGCAGAACTGACGAGTTTCCCATCAACACCAGGGATCAGTGCCAAGCCCATTCCTGTTTATCGTAGTACTAGATGTCATCAGCGAAGAGTTCAGATGCGGGCTGCCATTTGAACTGCTGTTTGCTGACGATCTGGCAGTAGTAACATATACAGAGGAAGGAGGAGATGCAGAGGAGATGTCTTGGTTGGCCGATTGGGATGGAGAGCAAGGCACTAAAAGGCAACACCAGGAAAACGGAAGTGATGGTCAGTAGCAGTAGCAGGAGAGGAACAAAAGCAAACATCAAAGACAACCAAGGCACGGGCATATCAGACAGGTGAATAAATTCAAATATTTAGGTGTCACCATTAGTGAAGAAGGAGGATCAGAGAAAGCAGTAAGAGCAAGAGTTAGTGTAGCGTGGGGCAAGTGGAGAGACCTATCCGGAGTTACAAGAAAATGCCAAAGAAATTAAAGATCAAGCTCTACATGACTGTCATTAGACCAATACTTCTGTATGGACCAGAATGTTGGACAGTTAAAAAGAAGGAGGAGCATATTCTCGAGAAAACAGCGATGAGGATGTTCAGAAGAATTAAAGGTGTAACACTGAGAGACAAAGTAGAGTGTGGACATCAGAAAGGAGCTAGGAGTGAATAGCATACAAGAGAAAGTCATGGAAATGAGACTACGGTGGTATGGACACATGCAGAGAATGGAAGAAAACAACGAAGTGAGAGCAATTGTAGACATGATAGTGCCAGGAAAAAGACCAAGAGGGAGACAAAGAGGGAGAGGGATTGCGTCCGAAGGGATATGCAGGAACTGCGGATCCCCCGGAGGATGCCCAGGACAGAACATTCTGGAAATCAAGAATTCGGGCCGCTGCCCCAACCTAGTGGGAAAAGGCGAAGAAGAGATATATATATATATATATATATATATATATATATATATATATATATATATATAATGTTCTCACCATTCGGCCACTGTAACACACATACATACAAACATACATATTATCATGATTAAAAAGGTTAGGTTGACTGAGAAAATAACTGTGACCATTTACACGCATCACCCCTAATATAAGATTAGCTCAATACATAGTTTTAGTGAAATATTTGAAATATCCGGGAAGAGTATTTGAACTAAGGTAAACATATACCATATATGGAAAGTGCAGAACTGCTGTACTACCTTATTAAAAAACGATCATCTGTGTAGCCTGAAGCATCAGGCCACTCAGCCAGCAGTGCGATGTTTAACTAGTTTTTGGCCTCTTAGCTTACAGAAAGTCCCTACCTTGTGAAAAATGTCTACTGTCGTGCCTGTCCCCAAAAGCGCTCCCTAAGAATTAATGTATAGTATTAGCATAAACGTTATTTTAACTGGGACAATTATTTTTTTCTTCAGTGAAACGAGAGGAGCAACTCACCGTAACAAATTATCCAATGTAGTGGGGATGGGCCCACAGGGGATAATAAAATTACATTGTCCACAAGCCTCGCTATGTAACAGCGTTTGTGTGTGTACATATATATATATATATATATATATATATATATATATATATATATATATATATATATATATATATATATTGTGTGTGTTGTGTGTGTGTGTATGTATGTATGTATGTATACAAAACATATTTTATGTGTGACTAT
Organism: Ridgeia piscesae; assembly: GCA_025642075.2. NCBI lineage: Eukaryota > Metazoa > Annelida > Polychaeta > Sabellida > Siboglinidae > Ridgeia > Ridgeia piscesae. The sequence continues at coordinate 35,945 of JAODUO010001803.1, forward strand.
TGCAACTAATATTGCTTCACAATCCTCCTTTCTATTATGATAATTGTTTCATCCGTTCTCAACAATGTCTGGCAGCCGTGAATCTCGTCAACAGGTTAACCGCTACCCGAATGACGTCGAGCTACAGCAACAGCTGCAGGAGACTGTTGACTGGCAATCGTTCCGCCGGCGCCAGCTGAAAACCACCGTCAAACTTGTGAAACATCGCTCTGCTAACTATCCCTTTACTACCATTCGACACTGAAGAAAAGAATAGCAACTTAACGATCACTTATGATCATATCGACTATGCGTCTGGTTGAATTAGTATGTTTTGGTCACCATCTGGTTTTACGCTAACAATTATCTGAAAGTCAATACCACTGTCTGTTTATATAGACAGATTGGTTACAGAAGTGACCAGACTGTAACAATTTTATGGTCAACACGCGTGGTTTGTCTTTTGTTTCGGCTCGTCCAGAAATTGATTATTATTTAATTCGCAAAAACCACTCAATACGTGGCAAAGTAGCAGTTGTAAAATGACGGGTTAATTTCACAATTTAATAGAAACGATTACATCATGTATTTCCACAGTTTAAGACAATTCAGGAGTGTATTGAATTTTAAATAGCTCAGTTGATTTGGACTGTATTTTTTATTATTCACAACGAATACCAATGGTAATTCGTGAAAAGGACATTACAGAGTGAAGAAGTATTTGAGCTTATATCCGCGAAAATGCTCACACATAACCGCATACCAAATATGAGTTGTTTGTTGTATCACACTGACTATACAGGTGTGCGTATTTTCGTATGTTAAGGCAACTTCTTAGGAAATCTAAACGACAACGACTCATTTACATATTCAACACATAAACTGTTCATCTGGACCATGTTAGTTACTGCTCTGCTTATTTTCTTATGTGTTTATGCCCTACAGTTCTAGGTATTCTTAGCTTAGTGTGCTACGTATGAACGACAGCTACATACGCTCAAAGTTTAGTGGGTGGTGTTAGCACCGACATTGTAAGGAGTAGCCCCTCTGTAATATTATGTAGATGTCCTATCTCTACTCAGTGATAAAATAATCGTGTTTGAGCAACATGTCGATTGTTATCCCCATGTACATTCCTCTTGAAAAGACATTAACGCCGTAGATATATGACGATAGTAACTAAGAGAATCACACACAAAAACAAGTTGACACTAACATTATTCAATAAATATGTAGTTATACACAGTAAATGACAGACTGCTGCTGCAATAGTTTTTACTTATGTTCAAATTGGGAGTAACTACTAAAACTAGGTCATAACGCTGGTTGCTGTAAATGCAATTATGGGCTAAGAACTGCGTCTATAATCTAATATCATACAGGGTGAGCTATGCATTCGAAGTTATGTTGTTCAAATACAGTTTCACATTTTACAATACGCAGCTATGTGGGTGAGGATTTTCTTAGCATTGTACCAATTGCAAAAATGCAGATCCGACCTACTCTATAGCCGATGTGTTCTGACATTTCCATTGTCTAGCTCAAGTTTTGAAGTTTGTGGACATATATACTACTTCATACCTGTGAATAAAATTAAATGTTATTATAATTTTCAAACACTGAATACTATTTAAAACGTTGTTATCTTTTCAACTGTTGTAGCTGTTAAAAAAAAACGTAGTTTGGTTGCTTAGAGCCCAATATTATTTTGTGTGCATTTCTGTAATCTATGCATATGTCAAAGTTGACTACATTCTTTCAGATATCGTTTAATGTTTTGTAACTAACATTTTGACGTTTTTGTAGAACGTCCGTGACTATGTATTTCCCGTTTTTAAAAATGATACAAATGTATCTCGTGAGTAGTATAGTAACATAACAGTGACATAAAACTGCGATAATACTTTTGTGAAATTATTTTTATTCACACACTAAAGCAGGTTTGGACTCTGTTTTAGAACTGGCATAATATATATATATATATATATATATATATATACATATATATATATATATTGTTATATATATATATATATATATATATATATATCACATACATACATACATACATACATACATACATACATACATACATACATACATACATACATACATACATACACGAGAGTAGTATAGTAGGTACAGATCGTGGGTAGACTGGCGCGGCGCATTCCCACCGGTGGAAGGCCAAAGGTCAAGGGCAAAGCTCAAGTGGCGCCCCCTATCGGATAGTTGATGAACTAATACGGTTCAAATGTGTGCGTCTTATTTTTAAAATTGGGTCAAATGGGGTAAGGGGTCCCGCAGCACATAGGAGGTGAACTACAAACTAGGTCAAAGAACAAGTGGAGCCATATGTCGGATATGTCGTAAACTAATACCCCATAAATACGTACTTTAAAAAATAGTCAAGAGGCGATTCTAGCGAGCGTTTTGATTGGTTGTTGCGGATGAAGAAGGGTTTTGATTGGCTGTTGCGGAGGTAGGGTGATAGGTAAAAAAAACAAAGGTCGATGTTAAGGTCTTAACGCAGCGCCCTATGCAGTGTGCCCGCTCTCCTGGTAGTTAGGATGTCAACTACAAAGATATTATATTCAATAAAGCGACAATTTTTGTCTTCCGGAAAACGATCACCCATTAGTTCATTGCGCCATGTTATAATTTGTATATCTACAGAGAAAACTTTGGATTCTTTCCTACGTATGCGAATAACATACCTAAATATCTAGTTTGGTTACATACCTGGTCCTCCATGTCCAGTGCGGTTGCAACACGGTACTTGTCTATCTACCGAAGCTTGCTGCCCTGGCAGTCGGTTGCTGTCTGTTCTCATCGGGGGAAGCTGGCTCTGTCAGCGCCAGTTACAGTGCGTCAGTGGACGACGTTGTATGATTGCAAGTGTATGGTACTGCACTACGGCAAGTCACTGCGTCAGCTGAAGGTGTAGGAAATGTTGACCGTCGACCTTCCTCCCTGCGAACGTGCGACGTGCAATGGCACCGCTACAGTAAGTAAACATGCCACCGGTTCAACTATAGTTTGCCAGGCAACAAGCAATTAGAAGTAAATAAAACAAACAAAGTAATACATTGTATCTGTGACGTAGTGTCCCTAGCCAGACAAGTCTGGGAACGTTTATTCATATGTTGGTATCAGGTCAGTATGTAGGTCACATAGGTCTTCCGCCAATACAAAATTGTAGTTCAGGATCGCTACCATGTCCAGTATGTAGGTCACATAGGTCTTCCGTCAATACAAAATTGTAGTTCAAGCGTCGCTACCTTGTCCAGTATGTAGGTCACATAGGTCACGTTCTCCACGTAGGGAACTTACATATATCGTGCTTGCGCGTGCGTGTGCGTGTCCGCGTGCGTCCGCGTGTGTCCGCGAGTATCCGCGTCTGTCCACGTGTGTGCGCGTGTGTGCCCACGAGTGTGTCCATGTGTGTCCGCGTTTGTTCGCGTGTGTCCCCGTGTGTCCGCGTGTGTCCGCATGTGTCCGCGTGCGTCCGTGAGTGTCCGCGTGTGTATGCGTGTGTTCGCGTGTGTGCATGTGCGTGCATGCGTGTGTTTGGGTGTGTTCACGTTGTCCGCGTATATCCGCGTGTGTTTGCGTGTGTTCGCGTGTGTCCGCATGTGTCCGCGTGTGTCCGCGTGCGTCCGCGTGTGTCCGTGTGTGACCACATGTGTCCGCGTGTGTCCCCGTGTGCACGGCGACATAATGTTAAACGTATGGTACTCGCCGCTTTGGGTGGTGACCTGTACATAAATCTGTTGCGTTTTGCTTTAATAAAAATGTGCAAACCTTATTGGATGATTGTGTTCTCTCTCAGTATAAGTAGAAGAACAAGTACCGTCCACCCTGGTCCCATTGGTCAGTTGGTTAAAATATGGACACGAGGTTAGTTCACCCGTTTATCAGTATAGTCGCCGGATCGACAGGTTGTGGTAAGACAACCAATGTTGCGTCTTTGTTACGTCACTCCCTCACACTGGTTAACTTACAAACTGAAAAGATCACGTGGTGTTACGGAGAATGGCAGCCATTGTATTCCACCCTCTCTACCATACACCCGAACTTAGAATGTGTCGAGGGTCTTCCCGATGTGTCGTCTTTTGATTCTAAGAATAGAAACTTGGTGGTCATCGACGACCTCACGGCGCAATACATGGTTCTCTTCAAGAATCCTCGAGACAACACACACGTAATCAATTTAGCGAAACAGATGTATCCGGGTCGTGTAAAATACATGCCAGAGGCATTCAGAGACGCAACGTTTGTACCTCACGGCTACCTATTCGTCAACTTGAAACAGTCCACACCGGAATACTTGCGCCTGCGCAGTAATATCTTACCTGACTCTGGAACGTACCAGTACGCTTACATTCCCAAGATATAAATAGAAACACGTCGTAGTCACATCCATCATTCGATATGTCGGCCCGACTGAAGAGAACGCATTGTGCCTTTGTCTCCTTGCTAAGGCTGGCCCTTCTTTAGCTAGGGCCATCATCAAGAAGGCAAGTGAGAATCTGGTCCGAAGTTTGTGTGAGTGTGCTCACAACTCTTAAAAGGGAACGTACCACTGAAGGAAAGTCAGAAGATCGCGTCGGTACAAGGAGGACCTGTGAGCTATGTAGCCTAGTCGGAAGAGGGGGGTACCGTGCACCCTCGGAAATATACTTTTAGTTGGTATTACTAGATCGGAAAGAATACGTAGAAAACGGTTTGCTATGTTAACAAGTCAGCAAAATGTCCCACGTATAAATGTTAGGCAAATTAGTGCCGCCATTATTAAAAAATCTAATTTTCACTATATCTCAACCAATATTGCAGATAACTGACAAAATAAGATGTATAACCCGATGTTATGAGGATCGGCGACCATAATAAAACTATTGTTGACATGATCAAATGTGTCTATGACGGTTTAATATGCACATTAGTGCCGTCATTATTGAGAAATCTGTTGTTCACGTTACCTCGGCTAACACTGCACATAACTGCACAAAAAAGGTCTCCAGACCCATGTTTTCAGGGTCAACGATCATCAATGGACCATTCTTGAAATAACTACGTGTGTCACTGGCATGCTATGCAAATTCTGAAGTGCCAGTATTACCGTAAATGTGACTTTTTCGCTGTATCTCAGGCAATATTGCAAATAAGTTGAAAGGATTTTTGAGGGCATCTACTTACGAAATCATGTTGTTTTTGCGACCAAAGGTTGATGTTAGGATCAATTCAAGGTATTTTGAATAAAGAAATTCCACTAAGTTCATTTACCAACTCATTTACTGATCCAGGTTAATAGGAACCAGAATTATATTTTCTTAGCTGCCGCGCCCCAACCTCTCATGGACTTCATGCGATAAGTGTTAGATCAGCTTTCACTATCGCTTTCACTGACATCGTCAAAGTCAAACTCGTCCATCATCGTTTTCCTCGTCCTCCTCATCTTTTTCCTCTTCACGATCACCAGTGTCAAGGAGATTAACCAATGAGTTTGGTAACGCAGCACCGTATGACCACACCGGTTCCAATACTCCATCCTCAGCCCTTATCAATCGTTGTAGGGTTTTAATTTTGCCATGATGGCTTCGTCAGCATGCTTATATAAGGCTACGTGGTGGTTCAACCGCTGGAGGTGTGGCTTCAGAGCAGAGTGGCAGGGAGGAAAGCGAATGAGGTCGATCTTAGATTTGGAAGTGAGTTTCTCGTCCTCAACCACGATCTTGCGCAGGAGTTTGGCACGGAGGCCGTCCATCGAAGACTCGCGGTTCTGCCCGTACATCAAGCAGGTGAACTGTACCAACTGCTTCAGCACGTGATATTTGAGGGTCTATTCCTCACCGAGTTGCCTGGACGTTTTATGAAACCCGGGGTACTTCTCCAGCTTTTTCAGGGGCCCCACCTTCCCCCTTCCTCTCGAAGGCACTGGTGCAGTCTTCTCCACTGAATACATACATCCCAAGAAACATCGCACAGTAGTCTTCTCCAGGGGATACTGCGAGATCAGAGAGGTTGATTAGTTGTCGATGTTTCCCTGACCCGATATCATTGTATACAGTCAGATTGCTTGAAAGTGTGGGCATGGTAAAGTAGAATCACGAAGATATCTGTATTAGGGGTTCTGACTACTGCGTTCTTGTATCCATGCATGGAAAATTCAACAATTAAAACAAAATAGATCCCAAGTAAAGGAACACATGATTACCTTTCCCTGGGATGATGTGAGGGTCTCCCTAGTCTTGAATTTCGTCTTCTTGATAGGGTCGAGAAGCTTCCTAGCTCCCGCTCTGTAGGTGTCCGATGAAGTCAGCTCAAAGCTTATGCTCGGAGCACGTCCAACTCGAATTCCGTGGGGACGGAGCACCAGAAGCCAGAGAGTAGAGCCTGTTCTTATCTGCGACAGTGAAAGGATTAGTGAAGTTCCTGACAGCAGCGAGGACGCGCTGAACTGACTCCTCACACTTCTTGACCTCGGCCTTCTTCAGCTCGCAATGTCTCCCCGCCCTTGGGCAGTCTGGATCGTTGGTGATGTCGACCATCTTGAGGGTCTTTTCATAAAACTAGGCTTGTATGGAGGTTGTTGGTAAGGACTGAGGATGGAATGTTGGAACCGGTGTGGTCCTGCGGTCCTGTGTTACCAAACTGAATGGTTGATCTTCTGGACACAACAGGAGGAGGAGGAAAACGAGGATGGACGATTTTGACTTTGATGATTTCAGTGAAAGCAATGATGAATGATGATCTACTAATTATCATATTAAAGTCCATGAGAGGTTAAGAATGGTCATTTAATGATCGTTGACCCTGAAAACATGGGTCTGGAGACATTATTTGTGCAGTTACGTGCAATATTGTCCGAGAAAACGTGAAAAATAGATTTCTCAATAATGGCGGCACTAATTTGCATATTAAGCTGTCATAGACACATGTAAGTGATCATGTCAACAATAGTTTTATTATGGTCGCTGACCCTCATAACATGGAGTTGTCAGTTATCTGCAATATAACATGGAGTTGTCAGTTATCTGCAATATTGGTTGAGATATAGTGAAAATTAGATTTTCAATAATGGCGTCACTAATTTGCATAAAAATGATACGTGGGACATTTCGCTGACTTGTTAACATAGCAAACCGTTTCTACGTATTTTTTCGATCTAATGATACCAATTAAAAGTATCTTTCCAAGGGTGACGGTACCCCCCCCCTCTTCCGACTAGACTATTGGTACAAGGGAAGACCGTTTTACACAAGAGGAAGCATATTCTACAGAAAGGTGGTTTCGCTGAGGCCCTGTTAGCTCCGTTAGCCACGTCACTTCTTGCTCCATTGGTTATTAGCTTGCTTCAGCCGTAAAGATTCCGCTATGGAATACACAAAGAAAATGGCGCTGGTCGATCCCCGTATATTGGATTCCGTTCCATCGCAGCCACTTTCCGCCAATCCTTCTCTTTTCTAATAAGACTAGTCAACAACCCGTGCGTGTGACTATTGATAAAGCACCCGTGAAAGAAGACGAAGAAGACAAAGAAACGAGAGCAGAACCTGGTGTGGAAAACGAAATCATAGATGGTGTACCAAAAAGCTTGAAGCAGAAAGCACGTCGTCTCCTCGATAAAATAATAGGCACTGTGTCGTGAACGACACTCTGAGAAAACGGAAGTCGTTTCAACCGGTGGGATGGAAAACGTTCGCTCGAGGTCTGAAGGACGTGAACGCATCTATGGTTTTAGTCGGTAACCCGGAACGTTGGATTTATATACAGACGACAACTCCCTCCGTCGCCGGCGGCGCTTCAAAAGAAATCACCCCCATCGTGGGCAGCAGTGGTAGACGTCCTTCATCGTCGTATTCGTCGCGCATATCTCCTGCGTGGTTGACACTGTCGTGGCTGACCTAATTTCAGATCACTGTGCGGTACATTGCCGAGTTGCAATGCGCAAACCTCCTTTTCGAAGGGAACTAAAGACCTACCGCAAGATGAAAGCAATCAATTTGACTTCTTTTTCAACAGACATTGAGAATTCTGACTTATACACAAGTCAGGAACGATTATTAGAGGAGAGTGTAACACAATACAATGACGTTCTGGGTGACCTTCTTGAGAAACAAACACCGTTGAAAACTAAAAAGGGCTCAATATCCGCCCAGCTGCACCACCAGCCTGCTAATTGCCTTTGTGTGTTAGAGAAGGTCTGGCTCAGATAAGCAAGCCCTTTGTCCAAGCCAGGTATCCCAAATTAAATAGGTCTCATTGGGAGTTGTTCAAACATTATTCAGCCTAGCAAGACAGGGCAGCCTGGTGAATGGTGATACTGGTGTTAAAGGGAGAACCCAAATCAACTTGGCTGTTAGCTAGGTCTGGCATCATTGATGTGATTGTGTAAAAAGGGCAGTCTGTAGCTATCTGTGCCACAATAACATTATTTTGCTACCTTATTTCTTACTGTTGTCAAAGATTTAAAAGATATTTATGGTGCTCGTGTATGCAAAACCAAACCTTTGTATTAACTAGTAAGTGTCTGAATAACATTATTGTGTGACCTTATTTTCTGTGACTTTCCTAGGCAAAACTGTAATTTCTTTCTGTGATTTTTTTTATTGTGAATTATTCTATGCACATTCTAATGAATGACTACAGCTGGCAGGGTAAACCAACAAAACAGTGAAATATTATGAGTGTTTTCGACAGTGTTACCAAACTGTTCTGTTACCATAATGCTCACTGGCATCATGTTGTTTACCAAAATGTCATGGTTAGCACATGTTATCATAACATAGTGAAACGCGCACACACACACACACACACACACACACACACACACACACACACACACACACACACACACACACACACACACAACACACACACACACACACACACACACACACACACACACACACACACACAACACACACACACACACACACACACACACACACACACACACACACACACAACACACACACACCATATACACACACACACACACACACACACACACACACACACACACACACACACACACACACACACACACACACACACACACACACACACACACACACACACACACACGTCTGGTTGCACACGCATACGCACACGCACACGCACACATGTATGCACGCATGCACAGCATATATTCGTCGCACACGTGCAGTCGTGCAAGCAACACACAGTGTCAAACACACACACACACACACACACACACACACACACACACACACACACACACACACACACACACACACACACACACACACACAAAGAGCTATCAGGTAATCCACCAACTAATAGGTAGTTAGGCACAAACAATGTGCACATTTTGAAAAAGCTGAGCCCGCAAGTATATCATTCGGCCCGCCCTGCCCCGCCCCGCATATTTTGCCATATCCTGGCCTGCAGCCCACCCCCACCCCCCGCGGATACCAGTCCGCGGCGCACCGCACTGGTCTGGCCCACAGCCCGCACGGCCTCGCAACAAATAAAAAATCCAGCCGGCGGGGGCCCTCGGACTGCGGGCCGAAACCCGCCCCGCGCAGGGCCTTAATGCCCACCACAGCCGACGAGATCACCAACTTGGTCAGCAAATCAGCCTGCAAATCGTACAAGTTGGATTCGATTCCTACTCATCTGCTGAAGGCCAACTTATCCAGCCTAGCACCAGTCATCGCTGATATTGTGAACATGTCGATTGCGACAGAAGTTTTTCCTTCCGCCTGTAAAAAGGCTCTCGTAAGGCTGCCATACTAGTGCTACTAGATCTATCGGCAGCATTCGATACGATCGATCACACAATCTTGCATGTCTTGCATGGTTTGAGTCGTATTTTGGTGAATCGAAGCCAACGTGTTCAAATGCACGTCAGAATATCCGCGGAACGTCCAGTGGTGTTCGGCGTTCCGCAAGGTTCCGTTCTCGGACCGCTCAAGTTTATTTGCTACACTACTCCACTCGGTGATATCGCACGTCGACACGGGATAAACATTCACCTATACGCTGATGACACCCAACTGTATCTCGTGTACAGTCCGCACTCAGACGAAGGCACACTCCAGGCAGCCACGCGCATCCAAGATTGTGTCGCAGAATTACAAGATTGGATGAATATAAATAAAGTGTAATTCAATGCTGCAAAGACAGAAATTATTGTGATGTGCGCGCCACATATAAAGATCAAACTTTCTACGCCGCAAATAGAACTTGGTGATAACGTTGTGCGAGTGTCCACCGTTGCCAAGAACATTGGCGTTTTCTTCGATGATGCTCTAAGCATGAATAGCCAAGTGCAGCACATTTGTCGTGTAGCCTATTTCCATATCCATTGTATTGGAAAAATCCGAAATCCTTTCGATCGGAAAACAACAGAAATTATGATTCATACTTACGTTAAGTCTCGCCTAGACAACGGAAACTGCCTGCTATACGGCATTTCCGACCACCTTCTTACCAAACTCCAAAGAGTACAAAACGCTGCTGCGCGGCTAATAACCAAAACGAAGAAACACGACCACATCACTGCTGTTTTAATCGATCTTCACTGGCTTCCTATCAAACAGCGGATCGAGTACACATTGTTACTGTTGACGTTTCGAAGCCTTCATGGACTAGCTGCATCATACATAACCGACCTACTAATTCGCGGACGCTCACCTGCTGGAGGTTCCACGATGCAGACTACGTACGCAGGGAGAAAAGGCATTTTCGAGTGCTGCTCCACGCCTCTGGAACAATCTGCCGCTTGCCATGCGTGCCACAGACTCCCTCAGTTCTTTCAAGAAGCAATTGAAGACATTTCTGTTTAAAAGAGCGTTTTCACTTTAAAAGAATAATTTTATAATATCCGAACATTTTTAATATGTACTATTTATCAACTATTGTATTATTATTAATTTTAAATAATTAACTATTATTTATTTTTAATATATACTATTTTTAATATCTACTATTTATCAACTATTTTATTATTTATTTTTAAATTGTAATATAATTAACTATTATTTATCAGTATTAGTATTTTAGTATTTTTTAAGACTAATATTATTTATTTATATTGATACATTTTTACTGATCTATTTATTTTACAATTACGTCTCTATTTGTTAAGGTAATTTGTATATTCATGTAAAGTGTAATTGGCCTCTGAATGGTTTTATTGCTAGTCACCTTGTTATCTATCCCGTAGTCTTAGTGGACCGTTGGGGCGCCACAGATGACCTGGCAACCAGCTCCCTCCATTCCTCTCGCCATCTTCATGGCGGCGTCCAGTATCATGCCCGTCCATTCCGGGATGTTGTCCTCCCTGTCTGCCTCGTCTTCTCCCTCCTTGCACTGTGCCCTGCAGGATTGTCTTGGCAAGCCCTGAAGATCTTGTTATGTGCCCGTACCATTTCAGTTAGCGTCGTTTTACTGTGGTCAAGAGGTCTTCGTGGGGCCCAATGGCTTGCCGAGTTCTGTTTCGCACCTCTTCGTTGAAGATGTAGTCTCTGTAGGTGATGCCGAGGAGCTTTCTGAGGCATCTCATCTCTATGGCCTGTATCCTTCTCTCTGTGTCTGCTGTTAGTGTCCAAGACTCACAGGCGTACAGGAATATGGACATGACTAGGGAGCGCATCAGTCTGAATTTTGAGCTGAGCGCTATATTCCTGTCATTCCAGATGGTCTTGAGTTTGGCCTGGGCGATCCTGGCGAGAATTTCAGGTTTAGATCCTTCATCTGCGATGATTGCTCCTAGATATTTGAACCTGTTGACGCAATTTAATTTCTCGCCGTTGACCCTGATGTCAGTGCTGAAGCCATTGGTGTTGTTGGTCATCAGCTTGGCCTTTTCTGCATTGATCTGCATGCCGAAGGCTGTAGAAGTCTTGTCAAGGCGCTCCACCAAGTCAGCTAGCTCCTCTTCCCTTCCAGCTAGGCCGTTTATGTCGTCGCAAAACGCAAGTTTGTAATACTCCTGCCACCAATGCTGACTGTCCCGTCATGGTCATTCAGTGCGTCAGTCATAATTCTCTCCAAGTAGTCCCCTATGCTGTTGTTAAGGTAGACTGCGCTGGTGGCCTTGTCACATAGGTTCTGTATCATTCTGATCAGGTTGGCGTTGATGTTGAAATGCGTCATGGTGGCCCATAGTGCTGCATGCCATTCCCTGTCGAACGCCTTCTTGAAGTCAATGAAGACGTGATAGAGGTCTTGCTGGTGTTGGAGGTACTTCTCGCACAGTATCCTAAGGTTGAAGATCTGCTCTGTTGTGCTGCGTCCTGGTCTGAAGCCTGCTTGTTCCCTTCAGCAATGATCTTTTTCGCTTGCGGCTTCAGTCGGTTCAGCAAGATTTTCAGTATAACTTTGCTCGGGTGGCTGATGGTTACTGTTAAGTCAGTTCATCGCACGCATCCACCGGTTTATCTTTGATCGACGACCAAGGCTCGCGGATAGAGGGTACGTTTTACGAACAAGAACTCCAGAAAGTGGTAGTAACCAAACACAAAGTGTATCGTATCGAGAAAGTATTGCAGCAGCGCAAGCGTGGGAGAAAGACACAGGTCCTAGTCAAATGGTTAGGCTAACCCGAGTCGTTTAACAGCTGGATGGACAAGTCGTCATTGGTCGCGTATAAAGGGTGACAGACGTCGCTCGTACGTCCATTCTTGCTATGGACGTTACGACAGAGGTGGTGGTTCCTTTCGAAGACACCGTCAAAGACACCGGAAGTACTAGCAAACGTTGGGTGTTGTTTGGAAGTTCGTGTCCCAAAGCGGAAATCGTCTTCTTTTGTCAAGTCGCCGTGCTGTGTACACTGTGATAGTGGTCAATATTTACAACCTGACTAAAATCGACGGTAACTCTAATCAGTGGACGGCTTTGTTGTCTAGGGTACCTGTTGACCAACCCGACGTTGAAACATCATGTTGTCTGACTTTTATTTGACGTTACCCAGCAACGCATCCGCTGACTTACACCCCGACGACACGTTGACCCACTATATCACGACTTTGCCACAACGCATCAGTCTGTCCGGTCAGTGGGAGTGCGGGTTGGTCGAGATTCAATACCTGCACAGTTGGTACAACGTGAGAAAAGATAATTCGTGGTTGCTCATTTCGAGAACAGACGCTGACGGCATTTCAGCCAAGTGTAATATAGAAGCTGGTCATTATGATAGCCCCTATTGACTGATTTGGGAATTGAATAGAGTACTGCCTCATCGTATCAAGGTGACAAGGTAAACTGAGTTACAGTGATATATCAAGGTAAACTGAGTTACAGTGATATATCTCAAAAGGCAACTGTGCGTATGACACCTGACACCGTATTCAAAACGGGTGTAATAAATATGCTCGGTTTTCATGCTGATGGCGTGACAAGTGCGAGCGGAGGGTATAAAACTATGGAACGCGACAGTACATCTGTCATAGACATGGCGCAGGGTTTTTACTCGCTCTACATCTACACTAACGTCGTGGAATCACGTGTCGTTGGAGATAGCGTTGTGCCGTTGCTGAGAATTGTCCCAATAGAAGGTAAACACGGAGAGGTAGTATCCAAGAGCTTTGACATTGTGCAATACATTCCCGTTTCGAACAAAGAATTCACGACGATCGAGATCGATATACGTGGTAGAGTGACAGTGACGCTTCATTTTCGACGACGCAAGTCATCGTTTTTCGAAACATGAGTCACAGTGGCGACAGTCACGACAGTCGCAGTCGCGCTTACGAAGACTATTACGTCAGACAAGTGGGTGAAGGATTGCCCGTGTTTTTCGGAGCTAAACTGCAGCGAAGTCACGGCCTCGGTAATTTGTTCGGTGGCCTTATTCGAAGCGCTATGCCTCTGATCAAGACAGGGGCACTGGCATTGGGAAAAGGAGCGGAGAAAACAGGTTTGGGCGTGGCCGGCGACCTGTTGTCGGGACAGAGCATTAAATCGTCGGCAAAATGACGCCTCAAAGAGACCGGGAAAGACATGATTAGTCAGGTGCTAGGAAGCAGAGCCCACGGACCACCGGGTATTCGCCTAGTGCACCGTACTATAAAACGCAAGCCGACGAAAAGTTTGGTCAGTGTCACCAGGAAACGGAGACGACATAAGACGCATCCAGACGACATATTCGGTGATTAGACAACCATGGCTTTCATCCATCAATTGTCCTGTGAGGGAATCAAGAGTGAAGTGGACCTGTTTAGTCTACCGACAACTCAGACAAGCATCGAACATGCGAAATGGGTCGAGCATCAACCTGTAGCGTCGATAGGTACGTGTGGACCTATAGAGTTGTTGTTGTCTGGATCGTGAGAGCATTACCTGGATTGGCCAATACTTAACTGTTTGCGAGAGCACGTGTGGTCAAAGGAGACGGAGGTCACCTCCCCCTAAATGCAGCTGACGGTCCCGTAAACAACTGGATGCATTCTCTGTTTAGTCAAGTCGACGTGTCTTTGAATGGAACCCTTGTCACGCCTTCCACGAACACCTATGCTTATCGTGCATACATCGAAACGTTGTTGAGCCACGGAGCGGAAGCCAAAATAGTCAGTAGACGAGCGCGCTATGGTACAAAGACACGGCTGGACACATGGATGCGACCAACGACGAAAACAAAGGTCTCCTAAAGAGAAAGGGTTACGTTGCCGGTAGTCGAATCGTCGATATGATGGGCACCTACATGTCGACCTTTTCTTCCAAGATCGGTATCTTCTCAACGGCGTCCGTTCTCAAAAATATTTACCGCGTTTTTCGAATATTTAACAGCAATAGTTTTTGTTTTTGGACATTTAAAAATGTCCTCCAGCTGGCCACGTACACTACTAAAATGTGTAACATATTATAACATACTATACACCAGTGTGTAGGTAAGTTAATGTTATTTTAAATAAACCCAACTTGTAGCAGTAAAAACCAAGCATAAAAAGGTTACACCGCAACAAAATCTTTTTTACATACATTTTCAAAATGTCTTAGTGTCAATCAAGAAATGGGCAACGTATTTTCAAGTTACAACAACGGTTTTGACACCACTGTGTAGGTACTTTTATTATCTACAACATGCATACAACATGCAATTGTGAGAATTGAATAATAAAGGCGCTAGGAAAATAAACTGGTGCAAGTAATAGTTTTTAAACGTCTAGGTCAAATATCTGAGGAAGCAAAGGTTTCACGTTAAAATCGTCTGAGTGCTAATGGGTTAAAGAGAAAATGGTTAAGCCATACATTTAATAAAGCACATTATCTCTGCTTTAAAACAGTATAAAGAATGTTGCTGTATCATGGATACATAAAACTGAAGACACGCTCCAACAAGGTCACCCATAAAATGGCAGATATTAAAGGTTGACAATGCAGCGAACATCGTAGAGTTATACTGGTTGCGCATCTACTTCACGATTATGGAGATGTCATAGACTGTGTGAAAGACCAATTTCACCGTCATAACGCGGTATGACGTGGCGCTGCGAGGTGAAGCAGTGTGTGTGTGGAGCGGCGTTCAAATGGAGTCACCGTAAATCTATGATTGTTCGAAATTGCGCCATCACGTATGTGTTACACATTGGTTGCTTGTATCTACGTCACCTACATACTCATAATTCATATCATATACCCGGCGATTCATGACCAGTGCAGCAGAAACAGAAATTGAAACACTCCAAGATGGCGTCTATATTCCCAACGGAATCCTATCGTGTGATGATGGTGGACACCTCATCCACGAAGGAGAAGACAACATAGATATTAATCCCGAAACGATAGATGGAAAGAACACCTTTCATTCGATGGCAAGGGTAGTATTTCAAGAACGTTCTGCAGACAGTCCACCAACGACACATATTGCAATAGAGCACAAGAAATCAAAATCGCTGGCACTTTGTCAGCAGTCTGAGAGTCTTAAGCAATGCGACGCATTTGAAAAACCAAAGATCCGTGCTGTGCCAACTCAAAGAGAAATGGTAATTTACAAGTTGAATTCGTGTAAGACGGACATGAATCCTGTTTTAGATCTCACCTGGTGTCTCCTCAGACTACTACATCGGGGTGTGTTACCCGTGCCAAATGGGGTTGATATTACCCCCAATCAGATGATTCCGTTTTGGACTGGATTCAACCACAACCTTTCCCGGAAGAGAACAAGCTACACAGCAGTTACATATGCGCCAATCATTGATATCAAACCAGCCAACATGGCCACCGTGTACACAACTATGCGAAGATATAAAGACATGTGTGCAGCACTCGGAAAGCGCCATGCTGTTCAAATAATGGATCAGCAACTGTATCACGTCTGTATGCCATTGCTCAGCAAGTGAAGTGGGCTCTTCCGGATGAACTTGGTGGGAACGTCTTACGTATGGGATGTTTCCATACGTTGTCATGCTTCATTGCATGTGTGGGCAAATAACTCTGGGGTGATGCTGGATTGTCGGATTTCCATGTCGAGTCTGGTGTTTACGCCGCTTCCACTTTAGACCAAATGCTTGCTGGTAAGCAGTTCAATCGGGCTCTAAGAGGACTGACGCTCGCATGGGAAACACTCACAGCTATGAAGCTTGCTATATTTGTCGCGTGGTGAGAGAGAAGTGGAGGATCACACATAGTGTCACTAGTAGTCTGGAGAAAGTTGGCAGTGAGGGAAGGTGACTGGGTCTTTCATCTACAGACGCAACGAACCAAGGTTCCATATTTCTTTGCTGCTGACAGACAACACTATACCAGGTGGACTCGAGTCGCTATCCTTGACATGTTGAACCTCCCACGATAGGTCCAAAGCGCCTTCGAAGCTGGAGAATTGCAATACGGCAAATTCCGGGATGTTTCAATGGGATCTGGAGCGACATGGGCACATAGAAAACAGTCATCAGAGATGCAAAGGGAAGCAGTGGTATAGTCGGACTGACTAGAAAGAAGCCGGCATTCATCAGGTGGACATTGATGAGACACATCATGAGTGAATATCTAAAAGCAATGCGGAAGCGGAGTGGTTTATCAACAAGTGCTGAAGACAAGGGTCACAAAGAAGTATTGACATCCACGCTGATGAGGGATGAAGAGCAATTCGTTCGAGCCTGAATCTCACCCAGATGTACTCATCAACCTATCTACTGGGCTACACAGGATGTGCAAAGTTCGCTCTTGAACATTGTATGTACTGGAGAGAAAAGGTTGCAGAGATGTGTGCATGGCACACTCGAATCAGGTGAATCATGCAGCTTCTACAGCCCCATCAACAAGTCAGGGATGAAAACATTTGCTGACATGGCAAAAAAGACCAAGTTCAAGTGTGGCAGGGGAGGTGTTGTAACAGCAGCTATTAATCCGGAGATTGTGTTCCGCAGAGCAATGTCGTTGGCGAGGTGCAGAGATGACGTTTCTATGGCCACCGTTCTCGGCCACCCGATAGGTCCAGTGCCGATGGCCATTTTTCATGCTGATGGTACAATGCGAAAAACTAAGAAAGCGGAACTGGGTCATCAATTGGAAGCTCAAGTCGAGAGAGTATCTCAACTTCCGTCATACTTCAAACAACTTCTGATAGGATTTCAGAAAGCTGACACGGTTGTGGAAGTGTTTGATAGATATGATGACGACAACTCTGTGAAAACTGCTGAACGGGAGCGCCGAGCAAGATCAACAACTGCTTACAAGCAGTACTAGGTGTTTGGTGGGTGTCCATGGAAAAGGTTCCTCGATGTCCCATCCAACAAGCAATCACTACAGAACTTTCTTTGTGAATATGTGGTCAGTCATGTATCCCACTAGCTGTAAACACACACACAACATGTACACTCCTGGTTATTGGAGGCTTCGTCGACCGTGAGGTATTGAAATTCATCAATAGTCGAGGTATAGAAGAAGAAAGACGCTTTGCCAGTTCACAAGAAGAAGATGACATCAGGATGCTCCTTCATACAAAGTGCATCTACTGATTTGGTCGTATATAATCCTTGACGATCAGATCTGTGAGTCTGGACGATTTTTGACTAACGAATGATGCTGATCGGTGCAGGGCGTGCAATGTTAATATCACTTATAATTGTATGTTGTGGAGGGTCAAGGTGTGGGGGAGCAGATCCACCATATCTGGTGAAGACACTCTGGAACTGGTCCACGAGGATTTCCGCCTTCTCCTTGCTACTCCAATGTTGTCTTGTTTTCTGCTTTTAATGTATTTCCAGAAGGGTTTTGAGTTGTTTGTGCTTGGGTTATGGTATTATTGATGTATTCCCATTCGGCTTTACGCATACTTCTCTAACATGTCTTTTGGATGAATTTGTAGTTTGTCCAGTTATTTGTTTCCTTAGCTTCCTTATAGAGTCTTCTCTTTCGCTTTAGTAGTCGATGCAGCTTCCCATTTAACCATGTGAAGTTGCATCGGCTGGAGCGCAGTTTTGATGGGATATGTTTGTCAATAGATTCTGTTTGCGTATTCTTGAAGGTTGACCACAGAGATTCGATGCATGCACCTGTGTTGTATTGGGTTTTGATTTTATTTGACAATGTGTTAAAGTCATCATTAAGGCTTTCCCACACCGCGCGAGCAAACTGGTAGATCTGTTTGCGTTGTTTATTTTGGTATTGGATTTTTACGTCGAAATCTGTGACAATAATGTCGTGGTCGGATATCCCTGGTACAGTTACAGAGTGTGTTACTATTGTTGGATTTGTAGTTAAGACTAGGTCTAACAACTTGCTTTCTATAGTGGAACTATTATGGACTTGCGTCAGTTGGGCACTTTCGGTTACGTCAATGAGGGATTGCTGAGTGGATCGGTCTGGACTATAGGTATTTACGTTTCCTATTTCCCATGATATGTCGGGGCAGTTGAAATCTCCGCAGAGGATTATTTGTTTTTGTTTTGAACTTCTTGTTGTCATGTTAGGAATTTATTAAGTTGTTGTATGGTTTTGTTGCATCGGTGTGGCATGTAGAAGGAACCTATTGGCATGTTTTTGTTTTGTTTTGAAGATGTATTTTTGCCCACAGAATTTCACAGTCACTATCTAAGTCTGGTTGGTTGGAAGATAAGATGTCCTTCCGCACAAGCAAGAAAACACCTCCTCCTGCTGTGTTGCGGTCTTTTCGGTATGCGGTGTAGTTTTCTGGGAATAATTCACTGGGTTTTATGTTATTGTTGAGCCAGTATTTAGAACCACAGATGACGTCTGGTTTTATATAGTTTATAGATGCTTCAAGGTCGGCTTTTTTGTTTATCACACTACGACAATTTATTTACGTTCATAACACGCAGGTTTTTCTTTTGTGGGAGGTCAAATGCAGATGAGCTTGTTCTGGCGCTGGTGAATTTAGCTTTGTTGGAGGAGCGTGATGAATTATTGGATCTTCTTGTTGGATTCTCTGACATGTGTTGGTCTGTTGATTTGGGACTGCTAGTGAAGAGTGGGTTGAAGGTTGGAGAGAATGATTCCAGAGTGATGTTTTCATTAGCAATTATTTCGTAAAAACTTGCAAAGCTTCGGAAGGTGAAGCTTGATATATTAAGTGTTTGGCACCTACAGCACAGCCACTGTACGTTTGAGCGTTGTAACAAGCTATAATCTTTGGTGCACATTTCAAGACATGACGATGGTACCATATGCTGCATTCACCACAGCATACAGCTTCTTCGTTGGGTGACCACGAGACAGCGAGCTCGCAAAAGCCACACGGGTATACAGGTTGATGCCTTGGACCGGGGTTGGTTTGTATGTCTCCCGAGAGGAAAGGGGCAAGTATGGTCAGTGTATTATTACTTTTTGGACTAGACCATGTAAGATGGGCTGAATTGAAGGAGCGGCGTGAGAAGGCAAATATTCCATTGATCGAGTTAGTTTCAGTAGCATCAAAGGACTAGGAGGCTAGTATGAACAAAAGCACAAACAGGAATCCTTGGAATATTGTTGTGCACTGTTGGATGAAAAGAGAATCAGTAATCGATAATTTGTGAGTCCAAATTAGATAGGCTACAGTACTGCTGAACTATTATATGTTGTTTAATATATTACGTGTATGAGTGTCAAGACGCTAGTGCAGTGCAAAAGGAATATGTAGGTCTTCACCCAAATTGGGCACCAGGGCGTCACTGGGAGTAAGACGTCTGACGAAGGGCCTGTTAGTAGAAAGGTTATTGTTTTTATGTGTTGATAAATTGATTTTATTTCATTGGTACTGGCAGCCTATCAAAGGAATGGATCTAAGTTGTTGAATAACGTGACAACGTTATTTTCCGTCTAATTTGCGTAACTGCATATATTTATAACTAATTTAATGTAGTTTGTGTTTGTTCTGGTCACATTAAATTTTGAGGAAATACGGTTTTATTAGAGTTGTGTTGGGGGGTTTGGGTTTCGCGCGCTTTAGTGGTTGTTTACATCGGCGCCATTTTGATGAGCCGGTTGCAGAGCGGACTAATTTTGCCCAAATTTGCAAGTTACTTTAATCTTGCGTATGTTTTTATTTTGGGATTATATATGCTATATTTGTAACTAATTCAATACAGTTCGCTTTTGTTCTGGTCGTATAAAGTATTTGAAATACGCTTTTGTTTGAGTTGTATTGGGGGATTTGGGTTTCGCGCGCTTTTAGTGGTTGTTTACATCGGCGCCATTTTAACGAATCTTCACCGTAGCTTCAACAGCAAATAGCAGTGCAGCAACGTGTGTGCAGGCTTCACCCAGCCCTGCTATGCAGTCACAGTGGGCAGCCACAATCCGTCCATCTCTCTCACAAATGATCCATGGTTTGAGTGGCTTAGCCCGTAGTCTTTGAGAATGCATAGCCTTAGGGAAAAGAGACATAAATTGTTACAACATAATAACCAATGGAATAATGATATTTAGATAAATCAATCAATAATCATATATAACAAATAAAACTATCCAACAATCTGATTTGGCATATTTTATTTTATTATGTATAACATTATTAAATTTTTCTAGATATAGAAAATGAATAGTTAACTCATATTTGTTAGTGGAATATTATGATTTATTGATTTGTTTATTTACTAAAATCTATTTGCACACAATCATGACATTTACAATGTGAAACTTTTATTAATGACCTGAACTGAGTTTTAGATTTTAGATTTTACATGAGAGTTTTAGCCAACCTTGGATCACAAGCAGTCAACTTAATCAGTTAATGAGTTATAATTACATTCAAAGAAACATATATAATATAAAAAACTCATATAGACATAGACATCGTTTAACTGTAAACACTCACTTTGTCTTTGGCTGTCACAACACAGTAGTCTTCTTTCAGGCACACCTGTTTCTCCCGGACCCATCCGCAAACAAACTGATTGTATGCGTCTAATCCTTTGTACGCTCGCAAATCCTCCATTGTATATGGACTCGGCGAAAACACGAGGTAGTTCATGATGTCGATGTACGTGGTCGACGGCAGAAGTGACACATCGTCAGTCCAGTCTAACTGTTCGAATGCATATGGTACGGATCCCGGTTTCCTATCAGACTTAATTTCGCATCGTATCGGACCCTGTCTGAACTATCCAACGTATCACGATAACTAGACGCCATAACGCTCTCTTTGTTAGCTGCCATGTCACGAAAATGGTATAATTTAACTGCTATACATGAAAATGATCGGACTCGCGTCTAACGCAGATTGTTGTTGCGGTTGCTATCGCCAACATGGCCGCACATCCGGGTGTGGGCGCTTTTCGTGACGTCAGTGCATACCCTCTGCTATAATGATGCCCCTGTGGTGGTCCCAGATTCGACCAGTCCAGGATTCGTCTAAACGCATATCGCGCATGCGCGCGCATGCGCAATTATCGCTTTTCTCTGTTCTGACGCGCTCTGACGTAGTGGCAACGGCATACGTCATGCCCGGGCCGAGATTCGACTAAATAACACACGTCACGTTCGAATGAGTGAAAATGATCACATAAGTTAATCCATTTTTATTTAAGATGTGCCTGATAACAATATTATTTCATTTTCTAACGGAAACTACCTTAGTAACAAAGGCGAATCCTGACTCGGTACGAATCTGGGACCGCTACCGTCGCGGTCCCAGATTCGTACGAATCCTGGACTGAATCTGGGACCACCACACCGTCACACATGCGGTAACTTGATCGCTGTAGCCTCTATACATTTTTCCGGGCGTTAAAAGCTATCCGTGACATTTCTGTGCATGGGCGAGTCAGTCGTTGTCATTAGTTATCATTAAGTACGTTAACGCTTCCCGCTGAATCTCATATTAAATAAATCTTTAGTCTGATATATATTATCAGTCATTATAATTAAAAGGACGTATGTAACATTTCAGCAAAGTTATTTGCCGCATACGAACTCGAGGCAAACAGGTGTTGATGCATGTTTTGATGCCAAGCGCAAATCACGTGACAGGAGTGCGCCATAATCCGTGACAGTTATTTACACAAACGTAATATTTTAATGTACTAACGAAATGTTAAGCAACTTTTCACAATAGGCACCACATGACAGTAAACGAACAGTCCGTGGTGTATATACCATAAATGCTTTGCGTTTCGCTGCACATTAATGATTCTACATTTATCGCCCATGCGCAGAAACATTACCCGGATAATTGTTAACGCCCGGAACAACGTAAGCGCGACATCGTAAATATCATTTAGGGGAAACCCGGGCAATGTGGGAAAGTTAAGATTCCGCTGTTCGTCACACCCACATTTTGCGCATTAGGGTAACAGTTTGTTGCGTATCGGCCAAACAACCCAAAACACAATAGGGCATGGTATTGTTTTTTGCTGACATTATTATTTTTTGAGAAATACGGACTATCCTTTTTTACCCTCAAAATTCCCATTTTACCCGCATATAGGGGTAAAATGGGATTTTGATCCGGGAAATATGGGATGCGTATTTAGTTGTGTCATTTGCTAATTTGACGTGGTTCTACATATTCAGAATAGTTATTTTAAGTAACTGATATATTAGAACTAATAAACTACAATAAGAATAACCAAGATACGCGATATGGTAAGGTCGTGTAAGCAACATGTCATACTTCTTTGTGAATTTGACTGCCGTACCTTGGGCGGTTTACTATTCCCATATAATTATGTAATCCATAGACCTCACATCTTTATGTAACTTAGTGAGCTAATAGTTAAATTAAGCGTTCTACAGAAACAGGCATACTGTCAAAGTAAATTGCGTTTTTAATGTGTTTCAATGATGACATGCATAACATGCACAACGGCATGATCCCATTTTGCCCGCTTTAATGTAATCAAACTGTGACACATTAATTATCGCTCACTGTCACGAAAAACTATTATACGCTGAAACACTAATAAACTAATATTTCATCCTCACGATATTCGAAGTTGAAATATGACAAGTTGTTATTTAGCAAACTTAGATGGATCGTCAAGCAAACAATTTATCAAGGGATCAAAACTAAGGATTACTAACGGTTGTTTCAATCCGCGCGAAGAATTGCATACCAATCGGTTTATATAGTAGTCAGCAGATACAGCTACGCTAGTTGGAAGCGAAAACACGCTTTGTGGCAGCACTATTCTTTGCATATAGCGATTTCCCATATTACCCGAGTATCATGTTTTTTCCCGGGTTTCCCTACGTACAGTTTGATTGATTGTCATTTACGTACACACGTCACTAACGCATGTACTTAAGAATTAGTAACATAAAATAGCGTGAATAAGTTTCTCACATTGTAACAAATTTGGGTATCTGTCCCCAAAAAAGAATAAGATGGCACTGATGTCAAAGGATGTTGGCACGCAGTAGAATCCTACGCCCAGACTATATCCAAATAAAATTTGCGTAGCATATACGCCAACAGAAAAGTATGCGGGCTTGTGAGATTTGCACAAAATATTAATGGAAGCAATACTACTGTTATTTATAAAGGCTGCGGGCATGCACATGTTTGTATAGAGAGATTGCAGGCTGATCTTGTGTGGACTTCATTACTGATATTAAATGCATTCTTCTTCCCGTATATGCTCATACTCTGTGTCATGTGTGATACTGCCGTATTGGAATTTGTCGATGAAGAGCCTTGCGGGGTAGGCCAGCCAACGGTGTCCCTGACAGCTGGTGCCGCTGCCACGCTGTCGAGCTGTCAGCCGTCACACTCGCCTCATTGATTTATCGTGTCACTATATAGAAGGCAGTAGTACTGATAGTTCCGACAGAGCGAAGGTACACGACAAAGGTACACGGCTGAAAGGTAAGCAGACAACAATCAATAATGATTTTAAAACACAATTATGTGTTGTGATTGCTCGCGCCTTCGTGTGTGCAGGGAAGTGTCCGGCGGGCGGCCGTGTTCATGTGCATGTGAGCACGTAATTCTATCCGTATGTGCGCGTATGCATATGGCTTTTTTTAGAGACATGGACAACCATGAAAATGCATAGAAGTCCGTGCGTATAATTGTACATCAACAACAACGTGAATTATTATCAATAAGCAAGATAGGAAACCAGCAGCAACGTTCATCAGCTGCTGAAGATATGGGTCTATACTACTATAGACGAAATAACTTAATACCCCAATGTCAGGCAGAGGACCAGCAGACGAATGGGTGAAGTAACTAATGTTAGGCACATTGGCCGACTTGAGTGAATGTGTGAGTGAATGATGATATCATAAACGTTAACAGCGACAGCGACTGCAAAACAACTGATCCTTGAAATTCGGTGCCAGTTGTCCTGTATACCCTGAATATATGTCACTGATGTCGCAATATTTGTAATTGTCAAAACTAGGCGTACTGAATGGCCTCAAGCGCATGCGTATGAAAATACCAAATTCGGCCTGCTGACATCCTATGCAACACATGCCTAATACGGAAGCATAATGTAAGCAAGTAATTCGACTCCTGTGAAAATGGCAAAGCTAGTTTAAATGCATTTTCTTCTAAATTGTTTCATCTGCATAATACCCATCCTATGGACACATTTCTACATGCAGCCTGTTGGTTTGCCGCCATCGACCGGGGTCCAGCTGTTGCAACGGCGATCATTAATAACTATTGACATCGGTCAATCACAAAGCAAGTAGGCGGTCCAGCCCTTTGTCGCCAGACCGATATACGAGATCGACTGGCCAAAGAAATCGACGAGTTGCATTTCCATAACAATTGACTTCCAGCACATCGACCTAGACAAGTCGTCGCATTCTTCTTCAGCGACGGCCACCTAGCATTGTCGTTGTGTCAACAACTTGTGTGGATCACACGTAGATTACCTGTGTTCAACCCGTATTAATGGTATCTTTTTGGTGTTAACAGGTATTTCAGTTCATGTGGGTCGCATTTCTTTACAGGTGCTAGCACTATCAAGCGTCTGATGCCAGCATTTGTGTTTCACCTTGTGCTTCACATTGCGCTACTGCCGGACTACAGGCGAACTCACCGCTTGTGACAATATTAGGGCCCAATATTAATTTCGTTTCGACGCGTGTGATAAAGGATTGATTAATTATGGTGTTTAGGTTGTTACTGAAATTGTTTAATGTACTAGATAATGGTGTACCATCAACATACGTGAGAACTTCAAACAATGTACTATTATATTATCGAAGACCACTTGGTGAAGCAAATTATACATCAACATAACAAGAGGTTAAGGTGACGCAAAACATGTGGTTGTCTGTGCAATGAAAGAAAGATAACTAAATGTTGTTGTTGGTGGAAAATAACCAGAGGTTGCTGTTGCGACTAAGGCTTGGTGAATGCTGTCTCAGTCGCCGTATGGTCCCACCATCGATTCAGTGGCACCACCCGTTAGCTCCATATGAGTCTTGAATGTGTGTGTGTGTGTGTGTGTGTGTGTGTGTGTGTGTGTGTGTGTGTGTGTGTGTGTGTGTGTGTGTGTGTGTGTGTGTGTGTGTGTGTGTGTGTGTTGTGTGTGTGTGTGTGTGTGTGTGTGTGTGTGTGTGGTGGTGTGGGGGGGGGGGGGGGGGGGGGGGGGGGGGTTTTTTTTTTTTTTTTTTTTTTTTTTTTGTGTGTGTGTGTGTGTGTGTGTGTGGTGGTGTGTGCGTGCGTGTTTGCGTGTGTGCGTGTGTGCGTGCGTGCGTGCGTGCGTGCGTGCGTGCGTGCGTGCGTGCGTTCGTTCGTGCATATTTGAAACGTCGATTATTGTACTATGCTTGTTTGCAGGATAATGCGACACCTAGGCATAGACACAAGCCGAAATGGGTTTATTCGTTTTTTGATTGTTGCTCAGAAAGCCGACATGGTCGAATGGCTTTCATGCAACAAACAAAACCCGAAGTAAACTCCGAGCGACATCGACATCTCGAGAACGCCTCGAATTTTAAATGAATGTGACCTGCATAGTTCATTAGCGCTAGAAATTCTATAAATTGTATTTGTCGCCAGTCGGCACTAATATATTATGCAACAATGGATGGTTATCAGACTAAAAGATAGGAAAGTAATTCAGTAATTCAATCATCCTCCAATCGGATATGGTTTGTCAATCGCCAATCCGGTTCTTTCAGGTTCAGACGTGTAACATGTTAATAGACTTCTTGAAGAAGACTACTGTATGCAGTCAGTTAATAAACAAAACATGCGTGCTGCTATAAATTGTTACTGTGGGTCAAATTGTAGGAAAAACGGGTAATTAAAATGCAGTGGAGCTGGCCGATTATTCGTGGGTTTACGCTGTCAATGTTCAATAATGTGAACAGTGTTTTCAAATAGGGCTGAGATTTTCAAATTTACAATCGATTTTTATTCAAAGGTGAATTGTATTTTTTAAATACGATCAAGAGTACTACTGACATTTACTGATTTATCAGTGATACAGAATAGTATTTTCAAATACAATTGAGGGTCCTAAATGGTTATATTATGTATCTTTTTGTTCTTTATTACCAGTGTTTTTTTGAAAAAGTACTCATAGTGTTGTGTTCGTATTTGTAATAAAAGTTGTAATATATGCATACAAACTAGACCTTCTATCTTTAAAATCGATACTTTTTTAAATTAAATATTGGTTCCCTGGGGGAATTTATATTAGTTTGAAAATATTGTTCTTGCAATTTTTCTAGTTTGTAATACACTTCAATTTACTTATTAGGTTATCGCGCTTGGCAATTGAAAAATTACTATGATATATTTCAAGAAGAATTTATGTTTCAGTACATCGGAGCCGGTGGAAGGTCAAAGATCATGTGCCAAGTGGCGCCACCTTTCGTATAGGTGGTGAATCAAAGGGAAAAGGTCAATGCACATGGCGCTATCTTGTGGATAACGCCTATATTAGTAGTATATACATACATCAGTTTCACGTCGTATGTACTCCTTTTGCCAGTCATGACGTCAGAAATATTTTTTTCCCAGTTTGTCTGATAAGTGAATATGCTTCTGTCACCATTAATGTATACTTATATAGTATACATTTAGGTATATTGAATGTTACAGCTGTGTTTCAGTTCCCCTTTAACACTAACCTCGGGGTTGATGGCCACCGGATGGCCAACAATTGCGTTTCTCAACGTAGTCGAGTTCGCCCGGTCTCCGGGGACGGCCACTGAACAAACAGGCTGCAATTACGGGAACAATTAGGCGCATTAAAACCGGAGTTTGCATTCGCCGGCTCCACGACACGGGGT
>JAODUO010001804.1:0-42500 GCA_025642075.2 Ridgeia piscesae
ATTACTTTCCCAAAACTATATTCATATAGGACAAACCTGTCGATTACATACAACAACACTCAGGTCAGACATATCTATTGTATACAAGAAAAGTCAGAGAACAAGTAATAACAGAATAAGTTGTCATCACATAGTGAACTTGTACTATGCTGCATTCTACCATCACATGACGTAGTCACATTTTCCTGTATTCTACTGTCTCATTACTGTCACTGGACCATACTCATTGTCATGTTACTGTCACATTACATACTTACATTATGCCTTTCTCGACTGTCATATGCCTTACTTACATTGTGCCATATTCGACTTACTCTTGCTATACTTACACTGTGGCGTACTCAATTGTCGTATGCCCTACTTACATAGTGCCATACTCTACGGTCACAAGCTATAATTACACCGTGCCATACTCTACTGTCACATGATGTACTTACATTGTGCTGTACTCTATTGTCACATGCCATACTTACATTGTGCTTTAATCTACTCTCTCATGCTGTACTTACATTGTGTCATATGCTACTGTCAAATGCTGTACTTACATTGTGCCGTACTCGACTGATAGACTTCTTTGGTATAAACAACATGATCATCCTATTTGCACACAAAGAAACACAGAAACTTACTTGGATCTCACCCAACCAAAGAGACAAGAAACAAATTTACCACCTTCTCATCAGTGGCAAGTGGCGAAAATCCTTACAAGATGTATGTTTTAGAAGAGGAGCGGATGTTGGCAGCGATCACCACCTTGTTGTCAAACACATCAAACTGAAGCTTAACCCATTAGACCCCACGCGTCCAAAAGCGCCCGGGTGTCTCCTCCCCAGAGCGCCCGAAAGCGTCCGGCGGAGATAAAGCCTCTAACGGTGGCCCCATCTTGCGGATACTTAAGAGTCTAATTCCCACTGATTCTTTGATATCTCAGCTATGAATCCTGGGTAATTTTGACATGGGTTTGTATTGAAATTTTTACACAGATGTTTACACAGATATTATGTTACATGTATCAAATCAGTACCTATAGCAATGCATCATGTGTGGTTAATAATTACATGTGTATGTGAAATTTGGTTTGATCACTCCCTTACAGTATTTGAGATCTTTCAAGCTTGCCTGAGTGCATCTTAAACATTGCATTACCATAACACATCCATAGACAGAAACACAAATTTCTCTTTGCGGTGAATTTGTGTGTGGTGTGTGTAGTGGGTTTGGTGTGTATGTGTGTATGTATGTGTGTGTTTGTGTGTTTGGGTGTGTATATGTATGGAGTGTGCTTGTAGAAGTACGTGTATATGTATGTGAAATACTATGACATTGCTTGATTGAATAATACAAAAGTATTTGAATACAATGGCCACTTTAAAATAGGATCAATGTAGAAATGCACAAAGTAGTGTCTTCATCAGGGTCACACTGTTGGTGTCAACCCTGTCAAGAGACTGACCAGCTCCAGATGTGACAATTCTTATTTACCTTGTTTGTTTCTCTTGTTCAAGGGAAACGAATTCTTGTGGGGCACCATAACATTGGGGTTATCCTCCAGTACTCACACATTCTACAAACACAGACAAGATTCATCATTCAACTTAGTACACCATACCGTGTCACACTGTGTCACACCATGTCACACTGTCACTGCACTGGCTGGAAGCAGCCACAGTTAACAGCTTACTTGACAGTGTGACATCACTTTTATTCACTGAGGGCAGAAACGGTTGTGAGAGGAAGGGAGGGAGGGAGGGACACAATGAGGGAAAGGGACACTGAAAAGAACAGGGTAAGGGAGAGGATGAGGAAGAGAGAGGGAGGGATGGAATGAGATAGAAGAGGGAGAGAGAGAGAGAGAGAGAGAGAGAGAAAAAGAGAGAGAGAGAGCGAGAGAGCGAGAGAGCGAGAGAGCGAGAGAGCGAGAGACGAAGAGCGAGAGAGACAGACAGACAGACAGAGAGATAGAGAGCGATAGAAAGACAAAGATAGAGACAGAGAGAGACAGGCAAACAGAAACACAGAGAGAGAGACAGACAGAGACAGAGACTAGTCTGTTGCCAGCTCACCATGGGTTCTCTGTTCATCTGTTTCTTCGTCTCTCAGTGGAGGAACTGAAGCACTCTCTGAGACTCCTCCTAGTCTACACCCCCTGTGTCAAACACCTCAGCCTCACCAACACTCACTTTTATCACACCTATCTCTTATGCACAACAACTCTAACTTAGGATGGAACTATCGATTACATACAACTATATTCATATAGGACAAACCTGTCGATTACATACAACAACACTCAGGTCAGACATGTCTATTGTATACAAGAAAAGTCAGAGAACAAGTAATAACAGAATAAGTTGTCATCACATAGTGAACTTGTACTATGCTGCATTCTACCATCACATGACGTAGTCACATTTTCCTGTATTCTACTGTCTCATTACTGTCACTGGACCATACTCATTGTCATGTTACTGTCACATTACATACTTACATTATGCCTTTCTCGACTGTCATATGCCTTACTTACATTGTGCCATATTCGACTTACTCTTGCTATACTTACACTGTGGCGTACTCAATTGTCGTATGCCCTACTTACATAGTGCCATACTCTGCGGTCACAAGCTATAATTACACCGTGCCATACTCTACTGTCACATGATGTACTTACATTGTGCTGTACTCTATTGTCACATGCCATACTTACATTGTGCTTTAATCTACTCTCTCATGCTGTACTTACATTGTGTCATATGCTACTGTCAAATGCTGTACTTACATTGTGCCGTACTCGACTGATAGACTTCTTTGGTATAAACAACATTATCATCCTATTTGCACACAAAGAAACACAGAAACTTACTTGGATCTCACCTAACCAAAGAGACAAGAAACAAATTTACCACCTTCTCATCAGTGGCAAGTGGCGAAAATCCTTACAAGATGTACGTTTTAGAAGAGGAGCGGATGTTGGCAGCGATCACCACCTTGTTGTCAAACACATCAAACTGAAGCTTAAGCAAGATGTCTGAATTTCTGTGAGGACGTATAGTATTGACGGCATATAATTTGTTGTGCAGCACGGCATCAGAGCTGTTAAATTATGACAGATGTTAGTCAGTGATTTTCTGCGTATTGATTGTAGTTTTGTTTTGTGATGTCATCACGACAGACCACTGACTGACCAATTCTAGCAGAAATGTCAGGTTTAAAAGTGGTTTGCGGGAAACTGCGGTATTACAATTTCACATATTTTCTAGAGTAGTTCTGCCAGTGGAGGCTAAATATGCTGTGAATTTTTCATTACCACAGTTATTCGCATTCAATAGGAAATGAAGGACACGTTATTATGGCCGCCTAATCGGCGGGCTAAGGAAAACACAAATGTAGTATTACGTCTACTATTGCTTTAGTATCTTTGAAGCTAAATGTGCTTGTGTCCCAATTTCACTTGTTGACATAATCATCTCATGGACCCAGCCCTAGAGTTGACACATTTACTGGCTTGCGGGAGTGAGTGAGTGAGAGGGTGGGTGGATGGGTGAGTGAGAGGGTGAGTGAGTAGGTGAGTGAGTGAATGAGTTGGAATATGAATGGGTGAGTCAACAATTTAAATAGACTGCCTTTGACCAATGATGTGCTAAAAAGATGACCCTAACCTGGTGCTATGCTATGCTGTTCTAAGTTGTCTGTTGTTTGGAGAACACAGATGCACTAATTCAGGAATTCATGCACTTAAACATACTCATATATATATAGTGACTTTGACATGCCTGTATATATATATATATATATATATATATATATATATATATATATATATATATATATACTTTCATATGTAATCCAATAACAACTGTTTCAGAACACTAACATTTTATTGTTAATGATGAAAACTACTGCTTTTGTATCATGGTTTAATAACAAACAAAGAGTCTGTACAGTCAACAGCCGCACCTGGCATTCCATTTTCCCAGGACAGAGACCCTGCTACAGACCACAGCTACATACACATACGCATGTACCATAAAACCAAGCATACACTGTACCAGTAATGTCATCGTCTTGAGATTGTTACATCCGCGCGTTAATACTGTAGCGCACAAGAGTTAAACACGCACAATACACATTTTCGTCTATGACACATACACTTACACACACGTACTCACGCATGCACAATGTCGCACATACACAACCGCACAACACTTATAAATAATCAGTACAATTCGACATCTGTATTTGCATAGCGGCAACAACTGATAAATGACTAGATCCGTGAGTATATATAGCAGATAAAGATGCACGCGTTACATACACACATATATCGCACAAGTATACACATATAACAACGATGAGTTTAGGCATAACCCCATCCGATAACTTCACTGATATCAAGATACAATACTTTTCCCGTCGCTAAAATACTGAGATACATGTTAAAATACAGTGGCCATGTCCAAGTTAAAACCATTTCCGGCTCAGAGTTGGTCGCATAAGTTTGCAGAATCCGAAAATACGCTAAGCACGTTACCTATGTGCCGGTAAATATATAACTACTGCTATAGTTTTTCTATCTAGCAAGTAAGACATATTTATTCAAAATTACGTTCGCAGCAGGTTTGAATTGTAAAAACTTCGCACTCTACATCACATTTTGGTGGGGAAAAGGTTGAACCAATAATTCTAAATGTATACATGTTTTTAGACCGCAAACCAGCGAGACCATCTCATAGTGTTATTACTGTCAGTTAATGTCAGGCCCAACTGCATCTTTCTTCTGGTTATAAGCTGGTCAACCATTTGGTAATTTTACACAAATGTCTGCAGATTCACGTTCATCGCAAGTACAGATCTTTCCCCTTGAGCTTTCTCCATGTAGATATGTAAAAAGAACAACATCAGCATCACACCATGTCTACTTACAAGTTGTGAAGCTAGTCTGAAAATTGGTTACATAAATTGAAGTCATATCTGTACCTTATGTGAAAGGAAGATTGCAAATAACGTAGTAATTATACATGACCATAACCATACAAACATAAATACCGATGGGCTTTACAGGAATTTAGTTAATGTCAATTGTGTTTTAAACTAACAAACAACAGCAGTTTGGTTGAATAAATATTAATATTTTTGATAAAAACAGATTTTTACCGTCGGTTTACAAAGAAAAGAATTGCAATGGTAAAAACAAATTTTATCAAACATATTCATCACCAAACTGCACAACGTGAGATTTTTTATAACAAATATACCCTTGTAAATCAAATATTTTCTATGGGATATCCCTAGAAATTGCCAACATCAATATTTGATTTGGTTGCCATGGTTATAGTCATGATTTTTTTTAATTATTCTTGCTCTTTTTTACATAAACACTACATTTTGCAAAGATAAAGTTATGTTTTTTAGTATGACATAAATTTATATAACCTATTTACAGACCATAAACATTTTTACTGCCAAATTACAATAAGAGCAGCAGTTTTAATTAATGGTCGTTTCTTCTCTGCCTTTGTTTTAAAACGATGTATATTTCTGTTTTGTAGTTCCATTGTGTGGATCCCTAACACACCATAATTAAGGTAGCATATAGCAACGACAATTGATTACGATAATACAAGAGTATTGGAACTAATCAATATAATCCGTACACTTATTTTCACATATGTGTGAAACATGAGCACGCCATATCTTTTCATTCTAGAATCCACAGTCGCACTTGACACATGTCAGACATGTCCATTTTCCTTATACAGAGGCAAACTGTTGCTGTTTGTCAACCGTGAATCACGCACTATGGTACTGTAAATATTATTCTTTCCCGTTGGCGTCCCGTGTGGGTACCACTTTGTCTTCAGACTGTTCAGCAATGAACAAAACCGATCGCTGACACCGTCTACGGGTTCGATGCAACTCTGACTCGCCCCGATATTTGCGATGTATTTGGGCGGACATCGGGCATCCTTCGACGTGAGACCATTGCTAGATATGGCCTGCACGCTAGGAATGGATGTGTTGGGTGGAGTCTGGTTCGAGGACGTGCATGAACTTGAACTGTGCACAGACATTGAGTCGGACTCACTGTCTCTCCCACGACTAAGAGACTGACTTGAGTCTTTGCGCCACAGCTGCTTTTGACAAGCAGCAACTTTCTTTTTCTTCTTCTTGTGCCCTTGTCGCAAACACGTCTGCACCTGAGTGCTCTGCAAGCAAAGGTGATTTGTAAATGTACACGGCAGGTTAATTAACCCTATAAACTACACTGCCTACAAACGCCTGGATGCTTGCTAGCTATGACAATGCTCGGAAATATCACCATATTCAGGACACTTACGTCATAATATGTACAAGTTCAGATGCATAGACAGTTTGAACGCGTACATGTAATTCGAAAAGTTCAACATGCACATTTAAATGCATTTGCTAACACCTAACCACGTCTCTCTATCACTATGTTTTGCAAAGTAGGCCATTTGAATTAATGTTTACGGAATTTAATTAACAAAACAATTAATATGCAAATAGACATAGCATTAATCAGTAGGTTGATTTATTTCTGGCTACAAACATTTCAACATACAGCGCTGCCTGGCACTTTCTGCAGCAATCAAGGTGGCAGCTACTATTACTTGTTTGTTTATTTATTTTACAAGTTATACATTAATTTACCTAAACAATGCAGCTAAGTAATATCACAGAAAAGACCAAAATAGTACCATTGGCAAAATAGTGCTCTCATCACATCATCTACATGACAACTTCGATCTACAGAGAACCATGGCAACACCAAATGAAAGCAAACTTTTGTGTACGTTAGTTTTTAGGATAGTTCAAACAGAAACCGGGGACTACACGATAACAAATTAAAACAACTTAAGCCTTGGTCTACTGTTGCATACTTGTGATATGATGAAAGACATGAAAATGACAAAACAGCAACTTAAATGACAGTGGAACACAAAAACTTACTTTGGTTGCAGAATTACTGGTTATAAACAATGGAATATCGTGTGATATTATCGTCAGTGCACTCTCACATTCTGTAATGACAAACAACAGAGAGTAAGCAACAAAACTTGGCAACAAACAACGATGACAGTGTGACAAAGGTGACTTTTATCATATTTGTTTGTTCTATTCAAAAAAGGACTGCAGTTATGATGAAACTATATAAAATACTACACAAAATACATGAGATGCAAACCTAAAATTAAGCCTTGAGGCTATATATTATATATATTATATATCTATATTTAAAAGTGAAACCATCAGAGACTAAAGTTGCATACCGTAATATAAACCAGTTGGAACAGTTTATACAATCTTAATGATTACATAAGAAGGACGATCTATAAATAGTATACTGGACAATAGAAGCAAGTTTGCTTTTGGAAGGTCTACGGAAGTGAACAATTACAAATCCACAAAAATGCATTCTATAGAAGTCATTGGTGTCAGAACACTCAACACACAGGGAGCTGGGGTTCACATGAAACCCATCTTGAGATATTAGAAATCTCAAATTGCACCCGAGGTTCGAAAAAAATCCTTGTATTACAAAATTCACCGATTAAAAAAATAGCAGTCACCTCAATACTCACCAAATTACAATCACCTTCCTTAAATATTTTCGTCTAATCCTCTCTCTAGCCACTACCAAGGAAATTGGGAGGCTTCCCTGGCTCAACAGGCTTAGGAAGAGTTCCCACATGGGAGAATGATCAAATATTATGCATACATTATCGATATGACATACCTGTCTTATGAATTCGGAGGTCATCCTGTGATGACGGGGCAAGGTGTAACTTCTGTCTGGACGGTGTCAAATCGACGGATTTGTAGCGGCGATGCTTCGTGTGATTTGGCGTGCTTTTGCTAGGTGGCGACACTGGTCCTGTTGCAGCGGGTAAGTGGGTGCGAGCGGAGAAGTGCTGGCGACTGATGAACCAAATGATGACGCACACAAACACCATCGCCTCCATGAGCATCAGGAACAGATGCCGCTCTATCACCTACAGGGCAAGGCAACAGATGGGTTGTAGAACATCAGTGAAGATTGTGTGTGTGTGTGTGTGCGTGCGTGCGTGCATGCGTGCGCGCGTGCGTGTGTCTGTGTGTGTGTCTGTGTGTCTATGTGTGTGTGTGTGTGTGTGTGTGTGTGTGTGTGTGTGTGTGTGTGTCTGTGGTGTGTGTGTGTGTGTGTGTGTGTGTGTGTGTGTGTGTGTGTGTGTGTGTGTGTGTGTGTGTGTGTGTGTGTGTGTGTGTGTGTGTGTGTGTGTGTGTGTGTGTGTGTGTGTGTGTCTGTGTGTATCTGTGCCTGTGTGTGTCTGTGCCTGTCAGCCTAGTATGTACATATATGTTTATAATTTGTACAAACTATGTTACTAAATTCATCAGATGTACATTTTTTAATGCTAAGATGTTAAGATGGTTAACATTCGACAGTCATTTTACTCATGACTGACACGATGACAGTGGACTCACAACACACGTGATGAAAATATTGTCACAGTGACTCTTGACATGATGAGAGTGGTGTCACAAAAACTGACAACAGATGCAATGAGAATGTTGTCACAAGGTCTCATGATCAATCTGATGACAGTGTTGTCACAAGCTCTCGTGACTGACCTGATGACAGTGTTGTCACAATGTCTCATGACTGACCTGATGACAGTGTTGTCACATGTTCTCATGACTGACCTGATGACAGTGTTGTAACAAGATCTCATGACACACATGACCGTCAACTGTGGTGTCACAACACCGGACAAACATGATGACAATGGTGTGAAACGAACTCATGACACACCTAATAACAATGGTGTCACTATGACACATGACACTAGAGAGAGATGGTGACGCACCTGTTTGTGGAGTTGGTCATTGGTGGCCATGAGTGCTGTGACGGTTGCAGACAACGTATCCACCTGCTTCTGTAGTCGAGCAATGTCCTCCTGCTGCTTCAGGTCCTGTCACACACAACACACTTACTTGAGGTCCTGTCACACACAACACACTTGAGGTCCTGTCACACAACACACTTACTTGAGGTCCTGTCACACACAACACACTTACTTGAGGTCCTGTCACACACAACACACTTGAGCTCCTGTCACACACAACACACTTGAGGTCCTGTCACACAACACACTTACTTGAGGTCCTGTCACACACAACACACTTACTTGAGGTCCTGTCACACACAACACACTTACTTGAGGTCCTGTCACACACAACACACTCTCACTTGAGGTCCTGTCACACACAACACACTCTCACTTGAGGTCCTGTCACACACAACACACTCTTACTTAAGGTCCTGTCACACACAACACACTCTCACTTGAGGTCCTGTCACACACAACACTCTTACTTGAGGTCCTGTCACACACAACACACTCTTACTTGAGGTCCTGTCACACACAACACACTCTTACTTGAGGTCCTGTCACACACAACACACTCTTACTTGAGGTCCTGTCACACACAACACACTCACTTGAGGTCCTGTCACACACAACACACTCTTACTTGAGGTCCTGTCACACACAACACACTCTTACTTGAGGTCCTGTCACACACAACACACTGTCACTTGAGGTCCTGTCACACACAACACACTCTTACTTGAGGTCCTGTCACACACAACACACTCTTACTTGAGGTCCTGTCACACACAACACACTCTTACTTGAGGTCCTGTCACACACAACACACTCTTACTTAAGGTTCTGTCACACACAACACACTCTTACTTAAGGTCCTGTCACACACAACACACTCTCACTTGAGGTCCTGTCACACACAACACACTGTCACTTGAGGTCCTGTCACACACAACACACTCTTACTTGAGGTCCTGTCACACACAACACACTGTCACTTGAGGTCCTGTCACACACAACACACTCTTCCTCGAGGTCCTGTCACACACAACACACTGTCACTTGAGGTCCTGTCACACACAACACACTCTCACTTGAGGTCCTGTCACACACAACACACTTACTTGAGGTCCTGTCACACACAACACACTGTCACTTGAGGTCCTGTCACACACAACACACTCTTACTTGAGGTCCTGTCACACACAACACACTCTTACTTGAGGTCCTGTCACACACAACACACTGTCACTTGAGGTCCTGTCACACACAACACACTCTTACTTGAGGTCCTGTCACACACAACACACTCTTACTTGAGGTCCTGTCACACACAACACACTCTTACTTGAGGTCCTGTCACACACAACACACTCTTACTTAAGGTTCTGTCACACACAACACACTCTTACTTAAGGTCCTGTCACACACAACACACTCTCACTTGAGGTCCTGTCACACACAACACACTGTCACTTGAGGTCCTGTCACACACAACACACTCTTACTTGAGGTCCTGTCACACACAACACACTGTCACTTGAGGTCCTGTCACACACAACACACTCTTCCTCGAGGTCCTGTCACACACAACACACTGTCACTTGAGGTCCTGTCACACACAACACACTGTCACTTGAGGTCCTGTCACACACAACACACTTACTTGAGGTCCTGTCACACACAACACACTCTTACTTGAGGTCCTGTCACATACAACACACTCACTTGAGGTCCTGTCACACACAACACACTCTTACTTGAGGTCCTGTCACACACAACACACTCTTACTTGAGGTCCTGTCACACACAACACACTCTTACTTGAGGTCCTGTCACACACAACACACTCTTACTTGAGGTCCTGTCACACACAACACACTCTTACTTGAGGTCCTGTCACACACAACACACTCTTACTTGAGGTCCTGTCACACACAACACACTCTTACTTGAGGTCCTGTCACACACAACACACTCTTACTTGAGGTCCTGTCACACACAACACACTCTTACTTGAGGTCCTGTCACACACAACACACTCTTACTTGAGGTCCTGTCACACACAACACACTCTTACTTGAGGTCCTGTCACACACAACACACTCTTACTTGAGGTCCTGTCACACACAACACACTCTTACTTGAGGTCCTGTCACACACAACACACTCTTACTTGAGGTCCTGTCACACACAACACACTCTCACTTGAGGTCCTGTCACACACAACACACTCTTACTTGAGGTCCTGTCACACACAACACACTCTTACTTGAGGTCCTGTCACACACAACACACTCTTACTTGAGGTCCTGTCACACACAACACACTCTTACTTGAGGTCCTGTCACACACAACACACTCTTACTTGAGGTCCTGTCACACACAACACACTGTCACTTGAGGTCCTGTCACACACAACACACTCTCACTTGAGGTCCTGTCACACACAACACACTCTTACTTGAGGTCCTGTCACACACAACACACTGTCACTTGAGGTCCTGTCACACACAACACACTCTTACTTGAGGTCCTGTCACACACAACACACTTACTTGAGGTCCTGTCACACACAACACACTCTTACTTGAGGTCCTGTCACACACAACACACTCTTACTTGAGGTCCTGTCACACACAACACACTCTTACTTGAGGTCCTGTCACACACAACACACTCTTACTTGAGGTCCTGTCACACACAACACACTGTCACTTGAGGTCCTGTCACACACAACACACTCTTACTTGAGGTCCTGTCACACACAACACACTCTTACTTGAGGTCCTGTCACACACAACACACTCTTACTTGAGGTCCTGTCACACACAACACACTCTTACTTGAGGTCCTGTCACACACAACACACTCTTACTTGAGGTCCTGTCACACACAACACACTCTTACTTGAGGTCCTGTCACACACAACACACTCTTACTTGAGGTCCTGTCACACACAACACACTCTACTTGAGGTCCTGTCACACACAACACACTTACTTGAGGTCCTGTCACACACAACACACTCTCACTTGAGGTCCTGTCACACACAACACACTGTCACTTGAGGTCCTGTCACACACAACACACTGTACTTGAGGTCCTGTCACACACAACACACTTACTTGAGGTCCTGTCACACACAACACATCTTACTTGAGGTCCTGTCACACACAACACACTCTTACTTGAGGTCCTGTCACACACAACACACTCTTACTTGAGGTCCTGTCACACACAACACACTCTTACTTGAGGTCCTGTCACACACAACACACTCTCACTTGAGGTCCTGTCACACACAACACACTCTTACTTGAGGTCCTGTCACACACAACACACT
The DNA here is from genome assembly GCA_025642075.2 of Ridgeia piscesae. Classification (NCBI taxonomy): domain Eukaryota; kingdom Metazoa; phylum Annelida; class Polychaeta; order Sabellida; family Siboglinidae; genus Ridgeia; species Ridgeia piscesae. The sequence continues at coordinate 12,235 of JAODUO010001804.1, forward strand.
GTCACTTGAGGTCCTGTCACACACAACACACTGTCACTTGAGGTCCTGTCACACACAACACACTGTCACTTGAGGTCCTGTCACACACAACACACTGTCACTTGAGGTCCTGTCACACACAACACACTGTCACTTGAGGTCCTGTCACACACAACACACTCACTTGAGGTCCTGTCACACACAACACACTCTACTTGAGGTCCTGTCACACACAACACACTCTTACTTGAGGTCCTGTCACACACAACACACTCTTACTTAAGGTCCTGTCACACACAACACACTCACTTGAGGTCCTGTCACACACAACACACTCTTACTTGAGGTCCTGTCACACACAACACACTCTTACTTGAGGTCCTGTCACACACAACACACTCTTACTTAAGGTCCTGTAATACACAACACACTCTTACTCGAGGTCCTGTCACACACAACACACTCTTCCTTGAGGTCCTGTCACACATAAGTAAGACAACAATTGGATGACAAAGACAAATTTTTTTACCCAAAGCAAAATCCATCATCAGGGTCTGTACACATCTGGACATTTCAAATTCAAGACTGTTTTACCGATATATGTATTTTAAGCGCAGTAAATTAAGTTAACATTACACTTTTTACTTGACTATGAAAGCAATGGTGCCAACCATAATGAAATGCCAATTGCCCAATGTGTACATGAGTTATTTTTGTGCATATGCTTTTCCAGCTGTCATTCATCACAATAATCAAGTCAAAACAATATTTTATTGACCACAATTAAATTCAAGACTTTTCAAGACTACTTTGTAAAATTTAACGATTTCAAGGCCTTGAATTGGATCCAATCAAATTCAAGGCTTTTCAAGACCCTGCATCACATATCACAAGGAAATGAGATGGTTGCAAAAGCATCCCGGTTACAACAGCGAGGAAAGAGGGGAGCAGTGGTCATGCGCTAGACTGTTGGACTGTCAACCGAGGGGACGGTGGGTGGATCCCACCTGCCTCTATTTTGAAACTTAGGCATTTTGTACTCATCACATCATCTATACATAAACGGATTCTGTGATGTAACTTTTACAACCTTACTGAACATTGCAATTGTAACTGCTCTGGGTGTTGGAAGGCAACCAAGCATAAAGTTTAACCTGACACAGCTGCCTGGCTGAGGTGTGACACTTACCCGCGCCTCAGCTGACTCTGTGGTGTTGGCGAGTTTGTTGATGGTCTGATTTAGGTAGTGATACATGTTGTCCATGTACAACTTGTACCTCTGACTCAACTGCTCCAGGTAACTGTACCATATAACAAACAACATTCTTATATTGTATGATTTAACTTGCTTTCGAGCATAAATTTGTCGATGAGTACGACGTTTCGACCCGTCAGCTACGGGCCTTGTTCACATCATCGACAAATTTATGCTCCAATGTAAGTTAAATCATACAATAAACCATTCTTGGAGCCATGAACAATATATTCAACAACATTCTTATAGCGGTTCTAAATCAAATATAATCCTAGTTCGAGTGCCCTACAAGTTTCATGCCATCCTAGTTCAGTTCTAGTACAGTTCTATTTCAAGTACAGTCCTAGTTACACGCCTGTACATGAGACAAATTTTCCCTACGGATTAGCAGTGCTCATGGTCATGGAATAATCACACAAATTATATATCTACATTACGAACAACCATAAAAATGCTAATCATGATTCTACAACAAACAAGGATTTTTTTCTCAAAATAAAGGCACTTCATTTTTTCAAAGTGTCGAACAAATCCCTGAGATTGATACTCTAGATGTAAGCCATCTAAGAGGAAAATATTAATATACACATGCGAGCTCGATTGTAGTTACGCTAGTCAAGTTACCCATCGATACTTGTGGGACACAGGCATTTACCAGTGCGAAACATTTGACAACTGTAATCCCTGAGGTCCCACCATCATGGCCCTGGATAAATATGCTTTGGAGTAATACAATTTTTGAAAATTCTGCTACACTGTTTCATTGTATGCATGGTCATGTAAACAAAATGTTAAGAAAAAGTCAATGGACTATCCATGTGGGCCTGCTACATCTGATGCATAATTTTCACAGATAAAAGCAAAACTGATGGAGATATGGGTCCACGACCGACCGACCGACCGACCGACCGACCGACCGACCGACCGACCGACCGACCGACCGACCGACCGACCGACCGACCGACGACCGACCGACCGACCGACCGACCGACCGACCGACCGACCGACCGACCGACCGACCGACCGACCGACCGACCGACCGACCGACCGACCGACCGACCGACCGACCGACCGACCGACCGACCGACGACCGACCGATCGACGATCGACTCGATCACTGATCGACCGACCGACCGACCGACCGACCGACCGACCGACCGACCGACCGACCGACCGACTGACCGACCGACCGACCGACCGACCGTTTAAAAAAAATATAAATGCATACAGTATGTTGCCGACACTCAGCCCCACTGACCTGCTGCTGAGGTTCAGGTTCATCTCAAGTGTCTTGATGCGATTCTTCAGCCTCATGTATGTCATCTCCTTCTTGGCAAGCCGGTTCACAGGCACCTCCTCCCCTCCGGCCTCTGTGGGGGGTACAGGTGGGGTGTCCTGCATTGTGCCAGAGTCTGAGGGTAGCTCTGCATAGATGTCCTTTTTGGCTTTGGCTGTTGTGTTGACTGGTGTATCTGACTGTGTTGTCTTCACTGTTTGGTTGAAGTCTGTTGTGGCTTTGTCCTTCCCTGTGTCGATGGGTTTTACCTAAAACAAGTGAACAGCTTCGTGTACTTAGTGGATGGGGAAACACTTAAAGTAACACAAAAGAGGGTCAGCAGGGAGAAGATGGGAAGACATCATTATTTGTGGTAAAACATTGAAGGACTGAAGTGCTGGGAGCCTGCAGGGTGTCAGTTTGCAGCACGGGCACTGATGGAGAAACTGGCAGAGAAAGTTCAGGTGGCCTTAACAGGGTCTGAGGAATATCCAAAATAACCTGAGAAGAGAGATGATGAATTTGATAGAAGAAATAGATTAAATAATAATAATATAATAATAAAATTTATCAATAAAACCTAAATCCGATTATCTATAAATCTCAGTTATATTTTCAATGTTTATATCCATTTCACTATTTTAGAAGGTTTAAAAATGTAATTAAACAATAGTTTTTCTTAAATCAATATTTATTTGTATTTATTTAATTTTAAAATATTTATTTTAAATCAATACTATTTATTGATATATATATACTTTATAACTGACTAAATTGTGTAACCTTGTCACCACCGCCAGTGTGAATGTATGGAATATAAGTCTGTGACTGCCTAAGTAATTACTGCTTTTTATTTTTATGATTTTGTTCTGACCACAAGACAATATTCTCTCGTTTGAGAAATTTAATAAACTATCTTGTGTCTTGTATAGTCATGAGAAATACATGAAGACGAAAGTGGATGGATGCTGACTGCGATGGACCCGACAGGTGCAAAGAATGGGGGAAAGACAGATAGAGAGAGCCAAGGAAACAGAAGACAATGGCAGAGAAAGATGCAGAAGGTCAATGCTGAGATGGAATGACAGAATGAAACAAGACAATAATAATAATAATAATATTTTTCTATAGCACTAATTCCTGCATGGCGGATCGATGCACTGTACAAGAACTATAATAAATGTATATTAATAAATATAAATAGATAAACTATATAACTTATATATATATATATATATATATACATATATATACATACATATACATATACGTACATACTACGTACGTACATACATACATACGTACATACATACATATACTACGTAGTACATACATACATAAATACATACATACATACATACATACATACATACATACATACATACATACATACATACATACATACATACATACATACATACATACATTATGAAAACCGGTTTTAAAACATACAATACTAAAAAGAGAAATGTAAATTATATAAATTAATATAAATCAAATTAAACGTTGGTTTTAAGACGTACATTAGTAAACATTTGTATGTAAATTATATAAATTAATTTAAAATGAATTAATTACTGCCTTTAAGACGTATAGTACTAAAAATGTGTATGTAAATTGTATAAAATGGGTATGTAAATATGCAGAAAAAGGTGTTTACCTTTGCGGTGTAGTTACTGGTTGGTTTTGGAGAATCCTGCACGACAGGATTGTCCTGTCTGTCTGGCGTGATGTGTCCGCGTGTCGGGTCATCAGTGTGTGTTGGTGTCTGTGGTGTCAATGTAGGTTTTGTCACCGAGCTAGACAACGTTGGAGTTGCTTTAACGTCATCTGTTGTGACAGCTGAGCTGGCCAACTCAGTGGAAATATGCTCGTTTGACGATGACTTAGTCACTGTCTGTGTCATGATGGTGTCACCAAGTGTCATCGTCGGTGTCACTGCCAAGCCACCATGAGTCACTATATCCATCGACGGTTCGAGGGTGGCACTGGTGATGTCATCGCTGACGGCCAGTGTGTCGATGAATTCTGCGTCATTACCATCAGTCGATGATATACTTGGTGACACCGACGACTCAAAATTGACGCTAGCTGTGATCGCAGCTCTGGCTGTCGACGCAGTGCGAACGTGCGTCACTTCCGACGATGACAGTGTTCTGATAATAACATCTGATTTTGATTCACTTGTTATGTCACCATGTGGTGTCACCACATTCTCACAAGGTGTCGCTGCTGGTGCCTCTTCTGATATCGTGTTGTCTGACTTTGTTTCTTTCTCTTGTTCTATGTCGCCTGCAACCGATTCTCTTGCCACAACTTTTGTGGCAGTGTCAATGTCACCAGTACTAGTGTCGTGTGACACATTCTTGTCAACTGACAAGCTGCCCAATGAATCGGGCACTGTAGTATTAGTCCTCTCACTCGGGCGGTGAATGTTTGGGGCACAACACACGGGCAACGTGAAGTTACTAACATTGAAGTAAGCACACATATCAAAGTAACACACGTTCTCTTCCGCCCGACTTCGGCAGCAGTCGCATATGTAGAACACAGCGCCACCTAGCGGAGAATAAACACACCAACATCACCACGTCCTTCAAATATATTATGTGAGTTATTTACACATGTAATACTAAATATTTTTGAACTATGCATTGATATACTTCAGCTGTAATCGGTTATCATTTATGTCTTCAAAGGTAACCATCAGTTTTCCAACACCTCATCATAGTAATGTTAAAATAAACTTACCCCACATTTCTTGCTCACATATAACATTCAAACATATACTAAACAAACATTTATTTGGAGCTAATATAACAGCATCTTTATTTTTGGCAATTACCCCTAATTCCCATCATGCACAGATCAAAACAGAAAAACAACAGTATCAGTTAAACGTAAAAAATCCCAAACAACACTCACTTGATGCATAAGAATATAGTCCCGCAGACGAAACACTAAAACACAAGAGAGTCACATGGCTGATCAACAAAACTGTCAATTTCATGAATAAACAGGAAGGAAACTGTATGGTCTGCACTTTTGTGTTACATGTAAACATTTGTTACAAAAGCCTACAATTACATTGGAGAATGTGACATGTTTCTAATCTGATAAACAATTATAACTCGTTACATATATCTTCTAAAATCAATTAACCCTTTAGACCTCAGTCATTTTTATGTCAAGCCAATATTAGTATAGTTATACCTTCGATATATGTTGGATATATTCAAATCAAAGGAAGTGTACTCAACATGAGAAGCTAGGGCCCAATCATAATGCACAGCGGCCAAGTGTGTTTGTTACCACCCTGGCTAGCCTCGGTAAAAATATCAGCAATTGAATAACAGAACAGTCTCTTAAGTTACAGCACTTACAAATCCCATAATAATTATAATACAACTACCCGATCATTCTATTACGTTCTAGTTGAGCATACTGACTTCGTGCAAGAATAGGGGACGCCGAGTCTGGGACTGGTCTCGTAGTCGTAGTGTGTTTACAAAATGAGCTTGACCGACCAACTTCCCCGACAGCAACAACCATTGAAATGAAACATCGACTAAAGTCACATATTTGATGTCTGAAACGACTTGAATAGCAAACACTTTGGCAGACTTCTCCTGCAGTAAAATTATTTGGACCAGCTGACGCCATTTTGCTAACTTAAAAAGTGGTGCAGTTTGAAAAAATGCATGAAACTCTGAAAAGCTGAATATCAATGGTGGCCATAAATACCCACAATGCATTGCAAATATGTTAATCCTTCAAGTTGAATATGTTTCAAAAGTATCCTCCAGAGAGCGCCTCTGGAATAGATCAAGCCAATATGCTAATATTTTCAGGTTTGGCCGACTTGAGGTCTAAAGGGTTAATTATGACGATGATATTAATAGTAGATTTCTAGGGTGTGTATGTCCCCAGAAACCTGGTGCAAGAAAAATGGATCATTATGTAAAATCATGTACACAGATGAGTAAAAGAGATGATAAGAGGCTGGGACTGTTGAGGACTGAGATGGAGCAGAGGGTGTGAGGAGAAACTTAGAGGAAACAGAAATTAAGATGGAGAGACACTGACAAGAGAGAAAGAGGAGGAAGACAGAGATGAAGATGGAGAGAGAGAGAGAGAGAGAAAGAAGAGGAAGCAGAAATTAAGATGGAGAGACACTGACAAGAGAGAGAGGAGGAAGACAGAAATGAAGATGGAGAGAGAGAGAAAGAAGAGGAAGCAGAAATTAAGATGGAGGAGAGACACTGACAAGAGAGAAAGAGGAGGAAGACAGAGATGAAGATGGAGAGAGAGAGAGAGAGAGAGAGAGAGAGAAAGAGAGAAAGAGGAGGAAGACAGAGATGAAGATGGAGAGAGAGAGAGAAAGAAGAGGAAGCAGAAATTAAGATGGAGAGACACTGACAAGTGAGAAAGAGGAGGAAGACAGAAATGAAGATGGAGAGAGAGAGAGAGAGAGAGAGAGAGAGAGAGAGAGAGAGAGAGAGAGAGAGAGAAAGAAGAGGAAGCAGAAATTAAGATGGAGAGACACTGACAAGAGAGAAAGAGGAAACAGAGATGAAGATGGAGAGAGAGAGAGAGAGAGAGAGAGAGAGAGAGAGAGAGAGAGAGAGAGAGAGAGAGAGAGAGAGAGAGAGAGAGAGAGAGAGAGAGAGAGAGAGAGAGAGAGAGAGAGAGAGAGAGAGAGAGAGAGAGAGAGAGAGAGAGAGAGAGAGAGAGAGAGAGAGAGAGAGAGAGAGAGAGAGAGAGAGAGAGAGAGAGAGAGAGAGAGAGAGAAAGAAGAGGAAGCAGAAATTAAGATGGAGAGACACTGACAAGAGAGAAAGAGGAGGAAGACAGAGATGAAGATGGAGAGAGAGAGAGAGAGAGAGAGAGAGAGAGAGAGAGAGAGAGAGAGAGAGAGAGAGAGAGAGAGAGAAAGAAGAGGAAGCAGAAATTAAGATGGAGAGACACTGACAAGAGAGAAAGAGGAGGAAGGCAGAGATGAAGATGGAGAGAGAGAGAGAGAGAAGAGAGAGAGAGAGAGAGAGAGAGAGAGAGAGAAAGGAAATAATGGAGAATGTAATGTTTAACCTGATAAACAGTTAAAAGTAGCATAATTTAAATAATTAACCCTTTAGACCTAGCCATTTTTATGTCAAGAGCGGGTTCCTAGAAAGAGAGGAGATCAGAGAGAGAGGGTCTTTTTTTTTTAATTAAATTTGCATTATGAAGTAACATTATTGAAATGGCTATCATTATTAATTGTTTTCAGAAATAAAAGAGTTGAGAAAGAGCAGAGAGCAATACAGAATATTAAAGATGACATATACTGAGAATTAGTTTCATTTATTACTACCACAAGTTGTTTATGAAAGACAATGTAATTACCAAATGGACCAATATTAATGTATATGATTAGTGATATATTAAAAGAGAAGAGACAACAAGAGAAGCAGGGCCCGAATAAGAAGAGAGAATGACTGAGTTACCACCGGTGCCCGGTAAAATATCAGCAATGAAACAGAACAGAGAGAGACTAAGAACCCAAATAATTATAATAAGATACCCAATCATTATTAGAGTGAGATACAACGTGCAAGAATAGGGTACGCCGAGTCTGGGAAGAGGAAGCAGAAATTAAGATGGAGAGACACTGACAAGAGAGAAAGAGAGAGGAAGAAAGAGAAGAGGAGAGAGAGAGAGAGAGAGAGAGAGAGAGAGAAGAGAGAAAGAGAGGAAGAAGAAGAAGAGAGAGAGAGGAGGAAATAGAGAGGGAGAGAAGAAAAGAGAAGAGAAGGATGACAGAGATGAAGTTGGAGAGTTACACTGCCAGAGAGCTATTGATATGACAGAAGCAAAGAGCAGAGAGAGGGGGAGACAACCACAGATCGTGTTCAGTGGAGTAACGCCTAAAGAGCAAGAACAGACCTAGGATGATGTGCACAAGGTGCTGTGTCATTAAGCTGGCTCTTCTGTGTTATCTTTGATGCATTCTTTGTAGGCATGTCCAGATTGACCACACTGTCCAGCTGGTGGTCATCGGATGAGTTCTGCTTTTCCTCACTAGGGCTCAGCACTGTCTTTACGAGACTCAGGACAGTGTCGGCAGCAGTGGTGAACAGATTGCTTGGCTTGTCTTCCTTGGCTGAAACACATGGCGTATGACAGTTACAATTATGAGTCCTAAAGACCTGCATCTTGTGCACCGATGCAAAGGAAAAAATAAACACTGTGTTATAATCAGATTCACAAATAGATCCCATTTCTGGCACCAAATAACCAGATGCAGATACTGATCCCACTTCTGACACCAAATAACCAGATGCAGATACTGATCCCACTTCTGACACCAAATAACCAGATGCAGATACTGATCCCACTTCTGACACCAAATAACCAGATGCAGATACTGATCCCACTTCTGACACCAAATAACCAGATGCAGATACTGATCCCACTTCTGACACCAAATAACCAGATGCAGATACTGATCCCACTTCTGACACCAAATAACCAGATGCAGATACTGATCCCACTTCTGACACCAAATAACCAGATGCAGATACTGATCCCACTTCTGACACCAAATAACCAGATGCAGATACTGATCCCACTTCTGACACCAAATAACCAGATGCAGATACTGATCCCACTTCTGACACCAAATAACCAGATGCAGATACTGATCCCACTTCTGACACCAAATAACCAGATGCAGATACTGATCCCACTTCTGACACCAAATGTCCACATCCAGATACTGATCCCACTTCTGACACCAAATGTCCACATCCAGATACTGATCCCACTTCTGACACCAAATATCCACATCAGATACTGATCCCACTTCTCACACCAATTAATCAAATGGCATAGTAAGTCAGATATCCAAGTGTAACAAATAACACAATTAAGGTAACTAAGCCCTACCATATACGACTGCTGTAATATATATCAGATGACAGCCATAATATTTATCGTCCATATATTGTTATACATTATCACATTCCCTGTGGATGCCAAAAGAAAGTATTAACATTTTAAATCACGATACAAAAAAGCTGCAAATCTTCACTAGAAAATTGTGCATTGGAAAAAACCAAGATGATTCAAATGTACACCAAAGGAATTATGCAAATGAACAATGACAGTCGCAGCATATAAATAAGTATGTGTTATATGTTCACACTCACGCATTACATGTAAATTCACCAAGAAACAAGTCAAGAAAATAACCAATTGGATGGACAACATTGACACCACTCACAAGGCGGCGCAGATTCTTCTGCAGTGTGGCCATCTGGCGCATACGCAAACTCGTCATTGTCATCATCCAGTACCGTTGTTCCAAACACCCTGTCAAAGTAAGCCTTCAGTGAAGTACAGCGAAGAAATATCTGGGTAAAATTTCAGTAAGCTTGTAAGGAAAATCCATCATTAAACTGTTGTTTGTCTTTAAGGAAGTACAAAAATAAAACATGTTGCCGTTTCAACATAGACACTATTTTCATGACATATAACAATGAAAGTGTTCTGGTGTTGCCACGTTTTAGAATGCAAGTTCACAATTACATAGGAAGATCAATTTTAAAAGCAAAATCGGGCTTCTGAATTTATATGAATGTTAATAAAATGGCCCTTGTTTCAAAATACAGATTAATACCTAAGTCAACGAATGTTAATAAAATGGCCCTTGTTTCAAAATACAGATTAATATCTAAGTCACGAACGTGGTCAGTTTCAATTAAATTAAAAGTTTAGTGTTATTTTAATTGGCTAACTGACACACAGCCAGATGGCTGCTTTGTAAGACGCGACAATGCGACAACGTCCCCTTAAAATACCTGCCACTTACCGGAGCACAGTAAGTGGACAGTAATGCTCATTGCCGTAGTGGGACTTCATCTCAAGTCGCAGGTATTTTGTAAACAGCTGGTCCAACACAGGGAAACTCTGGACAGCGCGTTCTTCCCGCGCATGCAGTGTTCCCAGCTCCTTCCATTCCTTCGTAGGAAACCTGGAGGAAGAAATTTAATTGTTTTAGCTTATATTTAACATGATATATACATTTTAATGTGTGTAAAATTATCACTACGAATATTGTCTGTATGTCTCTGACAATGGCAGAGACCAGCAGGTTAAAAGGACATCAAACAGTTTTGAAATATAAAACAATTATTTTGGCAACACATTTTAGAAAACGCAAAGTTAATCAGACTTACTTACTTTGATGCTTTTGATACATTATTTTCCCTTCAGGGCATCTCACCAATCTAAGAGAACAAAATGACAAACTCCCCCTCCCCCAGAGGCAGGGATATTTAAAAGATCACAAGAACTGTGACTCTTTGCTGTTCCATATTTCACCGTTTTGAGATGATCTCTATGACACTGACAGAACAACCTTGCATTATTCCTTCCATAATATAAAATAAATATATATATAACAAATATAATGTAAATTTATATATAAAACAAACACGGATGACCGCCTACTGACCGACCACTGCTGCTGACCACAAAGCTCTCTGGTTGTGACGAGAACAGCTCCAGGTTGCCCAATTCCAGGTTCTCAATTTGGATTGGTTCACACAGCTCAACGACAAACCTACACGAGACAAGAGAGAATACAGTCAGTGGCCCGTGGACTGCATCAAACAAACAGGTACAGCTGCCAGGAAGCACACACCTGGCTGATGCATCAGACAAACAGGTACAGCTGCCAGGGAACACACACCTGGTTGATGCATCAGACAAACAGGTACAGCTGCCAGGGAACACACACCTGGTTGATGCATCAGACAAACAGGTACAGCTGCCAGGGAACACACACCTGGTTGATGCATCAGACAAACAGGTACAGCTGCCAGGGAACACACACCTGGTTGATGCATCAGACAAACAGGTACAGCTGCCAGGGAACACACACCTGGTTGATGCATCAGACAAACAGGTACAGCTGCCAGGGAACACACACCTGGTTGATGCATCAGACAAACAGGTACAGCTGCCAGGGAACACACACCTGGTTGATGCATCAGACAAACAGGTACAGCTGCCAGGGAACACACACCTGGCTGATGCATCAGACAAACAGGTACAGCTGCCAGGAAGCACACACCTGGTTGATGCATCAGACAAACAGGTACAGCTGCCAGGAAGCACACACCTGGTTGATGCATCAGACAAACAGGTACAGCTGCCAGGAAGCACACACCTGGCTGATGCATCAGACAAACAGGTACAGCTGCCAGGAAGCACACACCTGGCTGATGCATCAGACAAACAGGTACAGCTGCCAGGAAGCACACACCTGGCTGATGCATCAGACAAACAGGTACAGCTGCCAGGAAGCACACACCTGGCTGATGCATCAAACAAACAGGTACAGCTGCCAGGGAACACACACCTGGCTGATGCATCAAACAAACAGGTACAGCTGCCAGGGAACACACACCTGGTTGATGCATCAGACAAACAGGTACAGCTGCCAGGGAACACACACCTGGTTGATGCATCAAACAAACAGGTACAGCTGCCAGGGAACACACACCTGGTTGATGCATCAAACAAACAGGTACAGCTGCCAGGGAACACACACCTGGTTGATGCATCAAACAAACAGGTACAGCTGCCAGGGAACACACACCTGGTTGATGCATCAAACAAACAGGTACAGCTGCCAGGGAACACACACCTGGTTGATGCATCAAACAAACAGGTACAGCTGCCAGGGAACACACACCTGGTTGATGCATCAAACAAACAGGTACAGCTGCCAGGGAACACACACCTGGTTGATGCATCAGACAAACAGGTACAGCTGCCAGGGAACACACACCTGGTTGATGCATCAGACAAACAGGTACAGCTGCCAGGGAACACACACCTGGTTGATGCATCAGACAAACAGGTACAGCTGCCAGGGAACACACACCTGGTTGATGCATCAGACAAACAGGTACAGCTGCCAGGGAACACACACCTGGTTGATGCATCAGACAAACAGGTACAGCTGCCAGGGAACACACACCTGGTTGATGCATCAGACAAACAGGTACAGCTGCCAGGGAACACACACCTGGCTTTATGCATCAGACAAACAGGTACAGCTGCCAGGAAGCACACACCTGGTTGATGCATCAGACAAACAGGTACAGCTGCCAGGAAGCACACACCTGGTTGATGCATCAGACAAACAGGTACAGCTGCCAGGAAGCACACACCTGGCTGATGCATCAGACAAACAGGTACAGCTGCCAGGAAGCACACACCTGGCTGATGCATCAGACAAACAGGTACAGCTGCCAGGAAGCACACACCTGGCTGATGCATCAGACAAACAGGTACAGCTGCCAGGAAGCACACACCTGGTTGATGCATCAGACAAACAGGTACAGCTGCCAGGAAGCACACACCTGGCTGATGCATCAAACAAACAGGTACAGCTGCCAGGTAGCACACACCTGGCTGATGCATCAAACAAACAGGTACAGCTGCCAGGGAACACACACCTGGCTGACGCATCAAACAAACAGGTACAGCTGCCAGGGAACACACACCTGGCTGACGCATCAAACAAACAGGTACAGCTGCCAGGGAACACACACCTGGCTGACGCATCAAACAAACAGGTACAGCTGCCAGGGAACACACACCTGGTTGACGCATCAAACAAACAGGTACAGCTGCCAGGGAACACACACCTGGTTGATGCATCAGACAAACAGGTACAGCTGCCAGGGAACACACACCTGGCTGACGCATCAGACAAACAGGTACAGCTGCCAGGGAACACACACCTGGCTGACGCATCAGACAAACAGGTACAGCTGCCAGGGAACACACACCTGGCTGACGCATCAGACAAACAGGTACAGCTGCCAGGGAACACACACCTGGCTGACGCATCAGACAAACAGGTACAGCTGCCAGGGAACACACACCTGGTTGACGCATCAGACAAACAGGTACAGCTGCCAGGGAACACACACCTGGCTGACGCATCAGACAAACAGGTACAGCTGCCAGGGAACACACACCTGGCTTTACGCATCAGACAAACAGGTACAGCTGCCAGGGAACACACACCTGGCTGACGCATCAGACAAACAGGTACAGCTGCCAGGGAACACACACCTGGCTGATGCATCAGACAAACAGGTACAGCTGCCAGGGAACACACACCTGGTTGATGCATCAGACAAACAGGTACAGCTGCCAGGGAACACACACCTGGTTGATGCATCAAACAAACAGGTACAGCTGCCAGGGAACACACACCTGGTTGATGCATCAGACAAACAGGTACAGCTGCCAGGGAACACACACCTGGTTGATGCATCAGACAAACAGGTACAGCTGCCAGGGAACACACACCTGGTTGATGCATCAGACAAACAGGTACAGCTGCCAGGGAACACACACCTGGTTGATGCATCAGACAAACAGGTACAGCTGCCAGGGAACACACACCTGGTTGATGCATCAGACAAACAGGTACAGCTGCCAGGGAACACACACCTGGTTGATGCATCAGACAAACAGGTACAGCTGCCAGGGAACACACACCTGGTTGATGCATCAGACAAACAGGTACAGCTGCCAGGGAACACACACCTGGTTGATGCATCAGACAAACAGGTACAGCTGCCAGGGAACACACACCTGGTTGATGCATCAGACAAACAGGTACAGCTGCCAGGGAACACACACCTGGTTGATGCATCAGACAAACAGGTACAGCTGCCAGGGAACACACACCTGGTTGATGCATCAGACAAACAGGTACAGCTGCCAGGGAACACACACCTGGTTGATGCATCAGACAAACAGGTACAGCTGCCAGGGAACACACACCTGGTTGATGCATCAGACAAACAGGTACAGCTGCCAGGGAACACACACCTGGTTGATGCATCAGACAAACAGGTACAGCTGCCAGGGAACACACACCTGGTTGATGCATCAGACAAACAGGTACAGCTGCCAGGGAACACACACCTGGTTGATGCATCAGACAAACAGGTACAGCTGCCAGGGAACACACACCTGGTTGATGCATCAGACAAACAGGTACAGCTGCCAGGGAACACACACCTGGTTGATGCATCAGACAAACAGGTACAGCTGCCAGGGAACACACACCTGGTTGATGCATCAGACAAACAGGTACAGCTGCCAGGGAACACACACCTGGTTGATGCATCAGACAAACAGGTACAGCTGCCAGGAAGCACACACCTGGCTTTATGCATCAGACAAACAGGTACAGCTGCCAGGAAGCACACACCTGGTTGATGCATCAGACAAACAGGTACAGCTGCCAGGGAACACACACCTGGCTGATGCATCAGACAAACAGGTACAGCTGCCAGGAAGCACACACCTGGCTGATGCATCAGACAAACAGGTACAGCTGCCAGGAAGCACACACCTGGCTGATGCATCAGACAAACAGGTACAGCTGCCAGGAAGCACACACCTGGTTGATGCATCAGACAAACAGGTACAGCTGCCAGGGAGCACACACCTGGTTGATGCATCAGACAAACAGGTACAGCTGCCAGGGAGCACACACCTGGTTGATGCATCAGACAAACAGGTACAGCTGCCAGGAAGCACACACCTGGTTGATGCATCAGACAAACAGGTACAGCTGCCAGGGAACACACACCTGGTTGACGCATCAAACAAACAGGTACAGCTGCCAGGGAACACACACCTGGTTGACGCATCAAACAAACAGGTACAGCTGCCAGGGAACACACACCTGGTTGACGCATCAGACAAACAGGTACAGCTGCCAGGGAACACACACCTGGTTGATGCATCAGACAAACAGGTACAGCTGCCAGGGAACACACACCTGGTTGATGCATCAGACAAACAGGTACAGCTGCCAGGGAACACACACCTGGTTGATGCATCAAACAAACAGGTACAGCTGCCAGGAAGCACACACCTGGCTGATGCATCAAACAAACAGGTACAGCTGCCAGGTAGCACACACCTGGCTGATGCATCAAACAAACAGGTACAGCTGCCAGGGAACACACACCTGGTTGACGCATCAAACAAACAGGTACAGCTGCCAGGGAACACACACCTGGTTGACGCATCAAACAAACAGGTACAGCTGCCAGGGAACACACACCTGGTTGACGCATCAAACAAACAGGTACAGCTGCCAGGGAACACACACCTGGTTGACGCATCAAACAAACAGGTACAGCTGCCAGGGAACACACACCTGGCTGAGCATCAAACAAACAGGTACAGCTGCCAGGGAACACACACCTGGCTGACGCATCAAACAAACAGGTACAGCTGCCAGGGAACACACACCTGGCTGACGCATCAAACAAACAGGTACAGCTGCCAGGAAGCACACACCTGGTTGATGCATCAGACAAACAGGTACAGCTGCCAGGAAGCACACACCTGGTTGATGCATCAGACAAACAGGTACAGCTGCCAGGGAACACACACCTGGCTGATGCATCAGACAAACAGGTACAGCTGCCAGGAAGCACACACCTGGTTGATGCATCAGACAAACAGGTACAGCTGCCAGGGAACACACACCTGGTTGACGCATCAAACAAACAGGTACAGCTGCCAGGGAACACACACCTGGTTGATGCATCAGACAAACAGGTACAGCTGCCAGGGAACACACACCTGGTTGACGCATCAGACAAACAGGTACAGCTGCCAGGGAACACACACCTGGTTGACGCATCAAACAAACAGGTACAGCTGCCAGGGAACACACACCTGGCTGATGCATCAGACAAACAGGTACAGCTGCCAGGGAACACACACCTGGCTGACGCATCAGACAAACAGGTACAGCTGCCAGGGAACACACACCTGGCTGATGCATCAGACAAACAGGTACAGCTGCCAGGGAACACACACCTGGCTTTACGCATCAAACAAACAGGTACAGCTGCCAGGGAACACACACCTGGTTGACGCATCAAACAAACAGGTACAGCTGCCAGGGAACACACACCTGGTTGATGCATCAAACAAACAGGTACAGCTGCCAGGGAACACACACCTGGTTGACGCATCAGACAAACAGGTACAGCTGCCAGGGAACACACACCTGGTTGATGCATCAGACAAACAGGTACAGCTGCCAGGGAACACACACCTGGTTGATGCATCAGACAAACAGGTACAGCTGCCAGGGAACACACACCTGGCTGATGCATCAGACAAACAGGTACAGCTGCCAGGGAACACACACCTGGCTGATGCATCAGACAAACAGGTACAGCTGCCAGGGAACACACACCTGGTTGACGCATCAGACAAACAGGTACAGCTGCCAGGGAACACACACCTGGTTGACGCATCAAACAAACAGGTACAGCTGCCAGGGAACACACACCTGGTTGACGCATCAGACAAACAGGTACAGCTGCCAGGGAACACACACCTGGTTGACGCATCAAACAAACAGGTACAGCTGCCAGGGAACACACACCTGGCTGACGCATCAGACAAACAGGTACAGCTGCCAGGGAACACACACCTGGCTGACGCATCAGACAAACAGGTACAGCTGCCAGGGAACACACACCTGGCTGACGCATCAGACAAACAGGTACAGCTGCCAGGGAACACACACCTGGCTGATGCATCAGACAAACAGGTACAGCTGCCAGGGAACACACACCTGGTTGACGCATCAAACAAACAGGTACAGCTGCCAGGGAACACACACCTGGTTGATGCATCAAACAAACAGGTACAGCTGCCAGGGAACACACACCTGGTTGATGCATCAAACAAACAGGTACAGCTGCCAGGGAACACACACCTGGTTGATGCATCAAACAAACAGGTACAGCTGCCAGGGAACACACACCTGGTTGACGCATCAAACAAACAGGTACAGCTGCCAGGGAACACACACCTGGCTGACGCATCAAACAAACAGGTACAGCTGCCAGGGAACACACACCTGGCTGATGCATCAAACAAACAGGTACAGCTGCCAGGGAACACACACCTGGTTGACGCATCAAACAAACAGGTACAGCTGCCAGGGAACACACACCTGGTTGACGCATCAAACAAACAGGTACAGCTGCCAGGGAACACACACCTGGTTGATGCATCAAACAAACAGGTACAGCTGCCAGGGAACACACACCTGGCTGATGCATCAGACAAACAGGTACAGCTGCCAGGGAACACACACCTGGCTGATGCATCAAACAAACAGGTACAGCTGCCAGGGAACACACACCTGGTTGACGCATCAAACAAACAGGTACAGCTGCCAGGGAACACACACCTGGCTGATGCATCAGACAAACAGGTACAGCTGCCAGGGAACACACACCTGGCTGATGCATCAGACAAACAGGTACAGCTGCCAGGGAACACACACCTGGCTGATGCATCAGACAAACAGGTACAGCTGCCAGGGAACACACACCTGGCTGATGCATCAAACAAACAGGTACAGCTGCCAGGGAACACACACCTGGTTGACGCATCAAACAAACAGGTACAGCTGCCAGGGAACACACACCTGGTTGACGCATCAAACAAACAGGTACAGCTGCCAGGGAACACACACCTGGCTGATGCATCAAACAAACAGGTACAGCTGCCAGGGAACACACACCTGGCTGATGCATCAAACAAACAGGTACAGCTGCCAGGGAACACACACCTGGTTGACGCATCAAACAAACAGGTACAGCTGCCAGGGAACACACACCTGGCTGATGCATCAAACAAACAGGTACAGCTGCCAGGGAACACACACCTGGCTGATGCATCAAACAAACAGGTACAGCTGCCAGGGAACACACACCTGGCTGATGCATCAAACAAACAGGTACAGCTGCCAGGGAACACACACCTGGCTGATGCATCAAACAAACAGGTACAGCTGCCAGGGAACACACACCTGGCTGATGCATAAAGCCAGTCAAACATTAGTCTTGTTTAACAAATTTCCACCGAGCAATCCGAGTTCATAGGGAATTAGTTTGGAAATAAAAAGTGTTTAGTCTTTAGGACTGTTCAAACACTTTAGTATTTACAGTAATTACTCTCTTGTAGACATGTTCAAACAAACTCCAAGTGGATTTGTCTGGGAAACCATGCTCCAATTACACCACTATCTATAGCCAGGTATTCATTCATACAGCTGTGTGAACTGGAGCAATGTAGAGTGAATGAACTTGCCCAAGGTTCAACCAGACCACATAAGATTCCAACTGTTCTCTCAGTTGAGAGTCAAATGCTCTAGTCTGCACGACAACACTCCAGGCAATTCACAACTAAACGTATTAAAAGCAAGTTAGATCATGCAATTACATATGCAATAGTTTTTTTAGACAACGAAAGGCACCTAAACAAATTTGTATTGTGTCGCCGTGTCAATATGTTTAGTGTCAAGAGTTGCTTTGAATGCTTCACATCAACTTAACAAACATGCCCGATTACCTGAGTACCTGAGGCTAGTCAAACAACAAGGGTAAATATACAACTTTAGAACGACGAACATTAAAACATTATGTGCTTGTTGGTGTAACTGAAACCTAGTGTCTACCTTCCCAATGTGTGTACAAGTACCACCGCATTAAATTACATCAAACACAACACATCTGACCCACCATTTCTTCACATTGCAGGGGTTGATCATGTACTGATCCCTGTTTTCTGTCAGGATAAACCCAGGGTTCGTAGCCTCTGGATTTGCTGCGATGACCTTTGCCCCGCAGGAAGCTCGTGCGTAATTCACCCGACTTTTCGGTTTATTCTGGGCAGTGCCACCTGGTGCAGAGATTTGTGCTGCGAAAAAAAAACACCAATAAATTACACTGGTAAATTTGATAGCATTGTAGGATGTTTCAAAACAACTAATTCAAGCCTCAAAACAAATTCACAATCTGGAAACCGTGACATTGCAAAAGCATGTTTCTTTTTAGCTTAACTCTACTGCCTGTCTTGATCATGTCGTTTTCATGATAAACGAATCATGCTTATATATTATTACATCTGGGAATTTTGTTCCAGTGCAGCAATGCCCTGATAAACAGTTTCCTGTTGCAACCATAATTGACACCCCCTAACTCCTCATTCACCCCCCAACTCCTCATTCACCACCCCCTAAAACTCCTCATTCACTATCCCCCTAACCCCTCATTCACCATCCCCCTAACTCCTCATTCACTATCCCCCTAACTCCTCATTCACCAACACCCTAACTCCTCATTCACTATCCCCCTTACCCCTCATTCACCACCCCTTAACTCCTCATTCACTATCCCCCTAACTCCTCATTCACCAACACCCTAACTCCTCATTCACTATCCCCCTTACCCCTCATTCACCACCCCTTAACTCCTCATTCACTATCCCCCTAACTCCTCATTCACCATCCCCCTAACTCCTCATTCACAATCCCCCTTACCCCTCATTCACCACCCCCTAACTCCTCATTCACTATCCCCCTAATGCCTCATTCACAATCCCCCTAACTCATAATTCATAATCCCCCTAACTCCTCATTCACTATCCCCCTAACTCCTCATTCACCATCCCTCTAACTCCTCAATCACCATCCCCCCACCCACACACCAACCCCGACTCACCTTCCATGTGTTGTTTACTCTCAATCTCTGCCTGTTGTTTGTCGAGCATCTGTCGCTTCCACTCCTCAAACGAGGGCATGTCCTCCACCTTCTGCACTCCCGGGTCTGGCTCCTTCTTCTCCTCCTCCTTCTTCTCCTCCTCCTTCTTCTCCTCCTCCTTCTTCTCTTCCTCCTGCTTCCCCTCACCATCAGTCATCCCTTGTCCGCCCTTCTTTGCATCCTCCATGTCTCCCTTCTGCATCTCTCTCCCCTGTTCCTCTGTTCCCGCCTCACCCTGTTTTTCTTCCTTCTGGGATTCTGACAGGGGTTGTTCAGCATTCACAGGGGGCGTGACGTTAGAGGGGACATCTGAGATCTGCTGAGGGGGCTTGTCATGGGCATCAACAGGGGGCTGCTTAGCAGAATCCACTGTGGTGTCATCAGGGGGCTGTGGTTTGTCAGTGGTATCCTCAAGGGGCTGGAGCTTCTCTGGGGTGTCTTGGTGGGGCTTGTCATGTATGTTCACAGGGGGCTGGTCAGGTTTGTCCACAGGGGGCTGATCAGTGGTTGTTGGTGGCCTGTCTATTTGACTATCAGCCGTGTGGGTTGTGGTAGTCGTAGGGGGTACTGTTGTTGTATCGAGGTCGGTCGCTGTAGAGGGAGGAGACTCAACATCCTCAGTCGATGCTTCTTGGGCCCTGTTCCATACAAACATTCATAATTAATAAATACACAAACCTGGATAAAGCCATTCGGAAGCACTTAAAATATATTTGTATGTAAAAACTTGATAAGTTATGTAAATGACAAGAAAATAAATTCAGTTAGACAAAAGATTAAGTTTAAAAAATATTTATTTAAACATGATATGTAATATAATAGGTGCATTTTAACAAAATACCAAACTGCATCCTATTGACAATCTTAAGAGCACATGAAAGATCACAATGGTAACATACAAGTAACAAACTACTGACATTACTGTAATATACAAGTGACGAACTACTGACATTACTGTAATTCAGTCAGCAGCAGTATACAAGTGATGACCTACTGACATTTCTATAGCCGGATAGAAGTTTAAACAGTAACTACCTGGTAACACTGGCTTAACTTAAGAATTGTACCACAACATTTGAAAAACAGTCACTGAATTAATCAATGTTATTCTCTGAATCTTTGATGAAAACTATGTCAGTGAAGAGAACAGCCGGTTAACATCGTCACTTTAACAACATACTGCTTTATGCATAACCATACAGTGTGCAAGTATATAATAACCAGTTGTAACTGTAAAATAGCTATACAACATCACAGACAGCAAACATACAGTACAACGTCTGCTGCTGCCAGAACTGATGTGTTCAGATATCTGTAGCTACCTATCATCCATTTCTGTCTGTGCAGTTTTCTCTTCTGCATTCGACTCCTTGACTCTCCCCTGATTGGCTGTTGGTGTACCAATAGTGCCTCCTGGTGGTAAACTACCAGCATCAGCTTCATCATGATTGGCTGCTTTCTGCGTGGATTCTGATGGGAAACTGGACCTGGCGGCAAAACAAAACCGAAACATCATTGGAGAGAAACAGGCTGTAACATGGAAATCTTTGTTCAAATTGTATTGCTAACCTCACATATAATTCTTGTTTAATAATAATAATTTATTTCTTATATAACCCCCTCATCCAAATAACCATTCGGGGGCGTTTTACAATGATTCTTCCTAATTTGGGTACAATAATAAAAATAAATAAATGAAACGATAATACAATACTATTTCGATAAGATATGCATGTATGCTAATAAAGACAATCATGTTCCATTAAAATACTAATATAAATTAGCACACAACTATACAGTGTATTAAAATATAAATAAATAATAATAAATAAATAAATAATTAAAATAGTGTAAATATGTGATAAATAAATAAAATAGTAAAGATATGTAATAATTATAATAAATAATCAGGTTTCCCGTAGATCTGTGGTAGTGTGATGGCCTCATCATTAAATTTGTACCATCTTCCATGGAATCGTTTCCACCTTTTCAATCCTCTTATATTCTCTACCATACTATCCCAACTGTTCATCCACACCCTTGGGAGATCTCCCTTAATTTCTCTCTTGTGTCATTTCTCTTAAAGGGGGGGTTATCTCTCTTAAATGGAACTAGGGACAGTGTCATAACCACACAATATCAACAGAACAGGTGGGAACAAAAACAAATGGGACAGCACGATCCTCTATCTCGTACTTACTCAAGTAATGAAACACAAGTGTGTATAGTGTACTACGACACCACATATACCGTATCAGTTTACTTCATTCTACACACTAGCTATTTGTTTTCACGAAACACTGATTGGCTGAGAAATGGGTTAGTGATATAAACTTCTTTACCACGGACAAATCAGATAGAATTGTACATTATACAGGTCACAGATTATATCAGGTAAATAATTTTGAATCAACAATATGACAACTTGCCAATTTTGCTAATAAGAACACTACAATAAGATGTTTACAGAAATTAAATGTCCATTAATGTCCTGCTGTGTATTGAGTCACTGACCATCCAAATGAAGGGTCAAGCAACCAGAAATGCCTGGTACCACCTGTCACAGATTTATGATGATCGCGGGAACCATACTAAATAAAAAGTACACTTAGAGAAGTAACAGGGGTCTATGGCAATATGTGGATTGATGTCACAGACTGAGTCGCAGATGACATAAAACAATTAATTATACAAAAATACAGCCACCCATTTGTACAGTTAACATTAAAGTTAAAAACAGTTTTAGAAAAAAGGTAACGACCCTACTATACAGCAGATTGATGGCTGACGAATTATCATCTTAATGTGGCATTTTAAATACTTTTTTGTTAATGTAATCTTACTACGTACTATCATGTTATTATATTTTAGTAGAGCACCTTTTACGTTAGCACATTGTCTTATTGATGACATTTGTTTACCTGACTTTGAAAATATATACATTTTAATTATTGTATTACTGTGTTTATTTATTTATGTATTTTTTTTTCTTAAATTCATTCTTAGTATTTTTTGGAGGACCACATTGGAAACAAGTGTGCTATTGTGTGCTTTAATGTGTCTATCCTCGGTAAATATTATATATTATGCTTATTTTGTTATTTGCTTATACTTTGAATAATTTTTTATTTGCATGTATACTAATGTTTTACCAAATAAACTCACTCACCCACTCACAGACAAATGTGAAATAATTTGTTTCCAACAATAACTACGATTAGGAAATAGGAGACGTGTGTTTTATGGTTTATTAAAATGTTGACCCTGTTTAGCAATAGACCAGTGTAACGTCTGACTAAATTCACGGTAAAGTTGACTTTCCCTTCTATAATATACATTTGATAAAAGTCTGGTTACACTACTGCCAACTACGCCTTTGGAATGTTGAATTGAATGATTAATTATCAAAGGATTCCACTATCTGATTTAAAGATAAGACCAAAGCCAGCCAAGCAACACAGGCAAATGCCAGTGGGTTCTCCAGACAAGTGGGTGCATTATCAGGCAAAAACCTGTCTGGCAAGTTGCCAAGTAAAACAGGTCATGACACTCCTTACTATGGGGGAGGGGTCACATAGGTTCAAGCTTGTCCCCAGAACTATAGTTTAATCACAAAAGCTTGCCTCAGCCTATATATTGAGGTCAAAAAACCATGATTGACACCCAACACTGAGGTCAAAGACTTGACCCAACACCTAACAATTAGGTCACAAATAATACACCCAAGAAGGAACCCTGAGCAAGTTAGGTAATAAAAGCTCCAGGAAACAGTTATATCACAAAGGCCTAACACATCCACCAAATGGTACCAAAACATTCACCAGTACATCCAGCCACCCACCCACCCGCCTGCCCATCTGTCCATCCACCCACCCATCCATCCATCCACCCACCCATCCATCCATCCATCCATCCATCCATCCATCCATCCATCCATCCATCCACCCACCCACCCACCCATCCATCCATCCATCCATCCATCCATCCATCGACCCACCACCCACCCACCCACCCACAGACACACCCACCCATAGATTTCATACCAACATCTGGACTGCCATTATTTCTTAGATATAGACAGACATTCCCATTTCTGAAGGACGATCAAATGAACATTATCACGTTGATTGAGCACACTAACACCATCCCATGTAACGAGGGATGCATCTTACAAATAATATGTGCCAATCAACAATTGACAGTTACAAAGGTTTAAAACCACATAAAGAGTAACCACGTATCTACACTTGCTGCACACCGCCACTAAACTACATCTCAGTCGTGTTTCTATGGCATAATATAACGGGTGTTACACCATCCTGTTTCTGCCAGACTACACAATTAAATACACTGTTCAGATGGTTATAATTCATGGTTACAATTTTAATTCACTGGCATTATTTCTGCAAGTTTGCTATTTTAACTAATATCTGATTGTGCAATACCGGTAGCTGTGAAAATCCATTGCTGAAGTACTGTGTTCAATTCGATGCGATACAATACGATACAACACAATCACTTTGTCTGCTGGTTACACATTTTTTCAGGCTTGTCCACACAATAAAAAATTCATAAAAATAAAACATAACAGTGTAAAGGTTTTTATACAAGAACTAATATCACATCACATACACAAGATATAAAAACAATTCCACAGGTCACAGGAGGAGAATGTGTGCAATACGGCCACTGTAGGACCTCCTAAAGGGAACTAATGTCACGCAATCTACAATAGCAGTTCTGTAAATAATATCCCCAATTATTACTCTCGTGACCTGGCAACGGTAACTGTTATTGGTCCACTACGTGTTACTATTTGCTCAATATAACTACACGGCTATAATTAATCTCGAGCAAACAGAGTAAGTTGGTCAAGACAACAATGAAGACATGTTATGCCATTTGCAGGATTGACTGAATGTAATATATGGTTCAGCAACCTCTCTGAATGAAGGCTTATGCCAGTAGTGACTGTGACTCTGCTAGCAGACTCAGGCCACTGGCCACGTATATAATTACAATGGAGTATCATTTATATCAACAATCTTTAGCCATTATCCTTGCGGTAACTCTATCATAAGAAACTATGGAATGACTTCTTTAGCATCGATGTCCTTGGAAAGTCTTAGCACAGGGGCAAAACACATCCCAAGCCTTAAGCATTCTCAATATTTTCAGATGTTTCCTTGAATGCTGGTATCATGTAGAATATGGACCCCATGGAAAATGGACCCCGGGTCGATATTCCCTATAGAATGTAGACAGAAGGGGGTCCATATTCTATTATATTCTATTATAAAATATGGACCCCCACCATAGAATTTGGAACCGGGGTCCATATTCTATGGGGGACTGTATCGTATATGTGCCATAGAATATGGACCCTGGGTTCAGAATCTATAGGGGTCCATTTTCTATATGTCTTATAGAATATGAACCCTAGGTCCATATTCTATGGGGGTCCATATTATAATTATGTGTTATAGAATATGGACCCCACTGTTGAAAGGGAGACTGGTCCATTCAAAGTTTCAAAACAGGAGCTGGTCTTACATGAAACAATAACACAACTATTCTCCCTGTTTATTGTATTTTGTTGAGATTACAATAAATGAATTAATGAGTAAATAATACTCTTATAGTTATTCAACCATCCCACAATATGGAACAATTCACACATTTTAGCAGTTGATAGACACACAGTATTCATAGTCAAAGATGACTAACATTTTAATGGCAATGGTGGCTAAAATGTAAAAATAATAAAAAAGTTCATTTTCTATGGGGGTCCATATTTAATCTGACACCGGCGTTACCACAATACAATGAAGAAGTGCAAAATCAGATTGGTGGAATCATTAATATGCTAACGACGATGTGTGATATCAAAAGATGACGACAAACAGAAATCAGATTTGTTACCAACTTAACTCAGATAGTCAGTCAGTTATACAAAATTGGACCAACACTTATTACTGGATCTTAATTGTACCTGTTTTATTTGTTCACTATCTAATGGATAGTATTAAGATAATCATTACTATTTACTTAGTTTTATGACTAGTCAGTTGCCACATGTAAACACAACACATCCTTATGGTTTGATCCATTTTCTGTACAGCCAGGCTTGGCATAGTTTTATGACTAGTCAGTCACAAATCAAGACAGGAAAATGTTCTCATGGACAACCTAGATTGTGTATGTATAACCTCTTTAGTATCTGGCAATGTGAGACAAGAGGTTTTCATTGCAACAAGACGTATTGAATGTCAACATACATCATTCACCAGATATAAACACAACACATGGTCCATTTTCTATACAGCCAGGCTTGGTCCATATGTACAGGACTGGCCATTTATACAGCCGATGGTCCATTTTATTGGGTCTGATCATATCAACTTGGCCCAACCTTAGTACAATTTTTTACACGACTGGCCCAGACATACATACCTGGTGCAGTTATTTAGTGTACGTTTGGGCCAGTTATGTATATATGGCCCAGTCAAGTCATATATATGCCTGGGCCCAGTTTCATAAAGCCATGTAACTTTACGAGCAATTATGCGGTCTATTGGTCCCAGTTAACAGTGACTATTCAGTGTAGCTTACAGCCAGTTTCATGAGACCAATTTAGCATTCATTTTAACACATCGACACAGTGGGGAATCCCTGTATTTGTGGTGTATGTAGACAGACATCCTTTTTCACAATAGCTGCCGCCTTTGCCGTTCGTATAGCAAATGACAAGCTACATGTATGATGAATGTACTGTATAGGATATCCAGAGTAAACATTAAAAATAATAAGTTGAGAGTGGGTGTGTGGGAGCATCAATTGGCGTAAAATTACCCCTTCTAAATACAGGGTGCAGCCTAAGTGCAAGAATGGAGCAGACCTGTGAAACACAACTACTGTAATTTTACGACGTTTTAGGCTTTCAACGAGTTATCATCCGCTATGACGCAGGTTCTATGAAACCGGGCCCTGTTCTGTAGGCTTGGGCCAGTTGCACAAATTTGGCCTAGTTAGTTTTCAACACAAGAAGATCTGTGAAATACGTTTCCAGGCAATAACTGTCAACATCACTTACCATTGATGTCGAGGTCGGTACGTAACGTCTAGACAGTGACATTTCTATCATGTCGGGTGAAAGAATTAAACGCATACACTAACGCACTAGGGAAGGATTTGAAGCAAAGTAATATAGTTAAAAGTTTGAAGAGACGTCTATGATGCCAATAAAATTAAACATCTGAAGCACTTCAGTTTTAAGCGAGTCCATAAATTATGTCATACTTTAATATAAAATTAATATGTAATTACAGCAAAGAAGGCAGTTTCAGTGGTTAGCTTTACAATCATTTTGTGAACACATTTTATGGGACCCATCCTCCATATAAATAAAACGGTTTTAGATCTACTGTACACATATATAATTTACCTAAACGGATATTTATCTAGCAAAATTATCTTAAATGTTACAGTAAATCATATCAATTTGGTGGATATTAGTGACAAATTAATATTGCCAGCCTTAGCAACAGGCATTCAACAACCAACAAGCCTGAAGGAGAATGTCACCTATTTAGGCAACCTTTGTATAAAGACCAATTCTCTCTGAGTAATGAGCTTCTAGCTGGTGAATGAATGCAAGAAGTCAACTGGAGAATGTCCCCTGGCTGAGTGTGTCATTGTTTGTCAGGCCTGGCGGTCTAACAGGACACAGTTCTACTCAGATGACAATACTGACACAACTAACATTCAACCATTTGAAAGTATTGTACAAAAGCTATCCTTTCATTGTCATTTTCCTTTGTATGAGAGTTTGTATGCACTCACACATGCACCCCAGCTGGAATATATCATTGTATAAAACAACTTTAAAAAACTTACCTAGACAACAATGACGCCCATTTATTCAAAGGCATTGCTATAATAATTAATATCATGTATTTTTGGAATAAGTTAATATTAATCTTACTAGATGAAAGTACAGATCAAGTACAATTCTTTCATCTTTATTTTCCATTCGATGCAAGTTTTTCCTAACCTGACATGTAATGTATCATGTACACTAGAGAGGATATACATCATAGCATAAAACAACAACAAAACACTGACAAGAATGACATCAACTTCTTCAAAATGGCATTAAATACCACAGTGTCAGGAATAAGTTAACTCTTGAATTATTTCACATGTGGATAATTTCAATGACGTAACGTTGCGACTCCCACACAACTGCACACCATCTACACAAAGGTCAATCAGTCTTTCTCAATAGTAATTTATTGTTTTATTAGTGGTACTATTTAATTCGTTGCTGTTTTTGGAAGTGCCATCATTCTTGATTTTAGCCATTTTGGCTCTATTTGAATTTTAATTAGACATGTCGCCATTTTGCCTAAGGTTGTCAACATTTTAGTTATTTTGCATTGTCATGTTTATAATATGTTACAATAGGGTGATGCACTAAGTTTTCATAGCCTTTTTTCACTTTTCCAAATGTTTATGTCACACAATTATCAATATTATTACACAATAGTCATTATAAAATGTACATAGGATATGTTTAAGAAATAAAATATAATATTTATTCTGATAAACAACCTACCCGGGAGGTCTTGACAGGCAGAAGGATGCAGGCCCTGAGACTATATGATCATGTGGCCAGTCACATGATCATAATGAAGTACCTGGCCCAGGACCTTACTGGATCACATGACTATATCCAGACCTTGCAGTCAACCCTCCCAGTGTCACAGCTTGCCCCAGGAGAGATCCGGTCGAGCTGTCCCATTTGCCAAAGTTATACTAATAACGCTTAGACGTACCATAACAAATGTGTCTGAGTTGTTCAGTCAAAGACGTAAGAAATGTTATTAACGTTTATGCCCATAATTGGCTGATTTATACCTGTTGCCATCGACAATTCCACAACAATTTCAGAATATTGCCTTCCTATCACTACACACTGTCTTACCACAAATGGCTGAGCCTGTAATCCAACTTTTGAGGGGCAACGAGGGTTGGAAAGAAGACGGATGGGTACAACCAGCAAACTTCTACCCCAGTGACCGACATATGTGAAAACACACATACACACGCACGCACGCACACACATGGTTACTATAACTATAAATCTGACATTACACATCAGTATTCATAAATCAGTATGTCAACATTTGGCTGTAACAAATGTCACATGTCCCAGACATACATACCTGGTGCAGTCATTTAGGTTTGGGCTCATTGTACAAGAGTGGCCCAGTGTATGTTTGGGCCAGTCATGTATATATGGCCCAGTCAAGTCATATATGTATATGCCTGGGCCCAGTTTCATAAAGCCATGTTAATTTACGAGCAATTATGCGGTCTATTGGTCGCAGTTAACAGTGACTATTCAGTGTAGCTTACAGCTGATGCAGAAGTGCTGTGTAACAGTAGCTAGACACTTAATAAATTCTCTTATCACACAAAAACCCTGGTACAACTCCCATCAGTTCACACTTCATCTAAGACAGCTGACCTATCAATTCTGACACCATGCCAACTGCGAGAGATGTATTCTGCCACTGTGTAATTACTACATGACTTCTGACATTTAACAACAGTCTCTAGGTTGAACCCAGGTGTGTTTATTTTTAGATTACCAACTTTTCTCTCTTCAGTTAACGCCACCAGTGAATACACACTATTTTTATTACTCAGGCAACAGGAATATCAGATGCCAAGCATAAAATATAGGGAAAACCGTTTTTAGTGTATCTTCTGAAGACACAAAGTGAGATCATAACATTGCCCAAGATTAAAACGAGCAAAACAGCTACTCGTGAATTCGAACAGATCACCCAAATCAACAATCTACATACCATAATTGTATATATGCCTGTTGTTTCCATCCATCCATCCATCCATCCATCCATCCATCCATCCATCCATCCATCCATCCATCCATCCATCCATCCATCCATCCATCCATCCATCCATCCATCCATCCATCCATCCATCCATCCATCCACCCACTTAACCACCACTCACCTATCCTCACCCATCACATCCATCCATCCATATCATCCATCCA